>JAULAV010005315.1:0-25002 GCA_030789695.1 Scilla litardierei
CCAGAGCATGTTTCTGCCTTCTTATTCCAATTCTCTGCAGCTCGGTCGAGTAGGTAGCTGCTCGGTCGAGTAGCCTGGTCGAGTAGCCTTGCTGCTCGGATCGAGTACAGATTTCAGCACTGCAGCGTCAACTTGCAGAAATTTCACAGATTGCATCCGACCTTCGATTGATGTGTTCTTGGAGGCGTTGGAACTGTCATGACGTCTACTATCCATGAAAAAGATAAGAAAAATACTTTGCCAACTAGAATGATATAAGATCTCAAAAGAGTGAGAGGATGTCTGAAAATCTGGACGCTTGCCTTACTCGACCGAGTAGCCTTCGTGCTCGGTTGAGTTGCAGGGGGTTGCTACTTTAGCTTCAATATGCTTCTCTGGAAATTGGTTCAGCTCGACTGAGTAGCCATCCTACTCGGTCGAGTAGGGTGTAGCCGTTTCCTTACAAACTCTGCGTGTCAGCTCAGCCCAGTAGCTATTGATACTCGGTCGAGTCGCCTGGGAAACTGCCTCGGTTTCTTCTTGGCTTCTCCTTTCTCTTTCTCTTCCTCCGTTCTTCCTCTAGGCTTCTTCTTTGGCACCTCAAGCATGTCATCATGAGTCTTCTTGGTGCTCTCATGTCCCGATCGTCTTATTGACCCCAAATTGCTTCAATATTGCTCCAAATCCCTGAAATGGGCATAAATGCTACGAAATTCATATTGTTCCAAATAATAGCATAAAAGCGTATAAAATGGGGGTTTGGAGGGTGAAATGCGTCATGAAAATATGCGATAAATCATGTAAAATAGGATCATATCAGCCGGCCCGGCCCGCCGGGCTGGGGGGTGCTGGGAAGCCTGGCCCACACTGCGGGCCGAGCCAGGTCAACGGCCCGGTCAACGTTGACCGAGCCGGCCCGGCCCGGCTGGCTTCCAAGCCGCCGGGCCTTTTGGCCACCTTGACTTAAAGCGATCTCTCATCGAGCTCAAGCTTACTATCAATTTTGGCTAAGAATAAACAGATTTGAAGAATTAAAAAATTTATAAATTATGTCTAAATCATTTAGAATTAGGGCTATAAAAATTAAGGTAATGTTGTGAAGTGCTTTCTGCGGGTGACCGCATGCCTTTATTTATAGGGGATCGGGGAGAGTTCATACAATGGTGGGATACAGAGTTTATGAAGGATACAAACTCCTAATCTGCTACAAGATAAGATAAGCCTTGCATGGACGATGATGGGCCTACATAATATTATTCATAACACTCCACATTATCCAGCTATAAGTGTGAACTCATACTCATGAATACTTCGAGATTCTGAGTATTGTGTGGATATCACTAAGGGTAGATACTTCGTTATTCAGAGTTAATGAGATTTGCCTCGTTAAAACCCTTTGCTAGAAAAACCCAGTGGGAAAAAATCATAGCTAAGTGTTAAGGCCAAAATTGACCGAGACAGTTGTCAAGCTGACGTAGATTCTAGGTGCTGAGTCAGAGCCTCGTTGGCGAATGATGTAGGACCCTCAGTTGGAAGAACCGGGGTCGGGTTGTGGTAGTTGATGATGGTGAGATGCTCGATTGACCTTTGAGAAACAGTTGCGTCGATCGTTCGAGGCTAGGGAGCTCACTAACGACCCTCGACGCTGGATGATGGCTATCGATCTGCACCTCAGAGACACGTTAGGGGGGTCGGATTTGGGTTTCGACCCAAATCTCCTCTGATGCTTAAGTTAGTGTGGAAACTTAAGGAAGACAGGGAGCTTGGTGTAGCTGAGATCGACCTACGGAGGTTCATCCCAAGACTGGCAGCGCAAGCTTGAATGTATAAGAAATATCAACTGAGAAAGTAGAGTTCTATGCCTTAGACCTCGTACCTTTGAAATAGGACTCGTTCCTATATTTATCGGCATTCGGGGTCCTTTTGGAGACGTTGGGGTGATAACGACCACCCATAATGGGGCCACGATCTTCCCCCTTTAATATGAATAAATGTTATGCACGTCCCCACGATTTACAAGCCCGCCTTTAATCCCACGTTCGAGAGAGGTGGACTCAACAGTCGACTGGCCATTGGGCTTTGACCGAGTCAATATCAGACTTCTCTTGTGGGCTTCGTGGGCTTTAGTCGACTGCCGGTCGAGTTAACTCGAATGCCGGCCCATGACTCAACAATGGCCCCCGTCGCATGACCTCAAAGGGTCTACACGTTGAAGTCAAGCGACGTTACATCGCATTAATGGGGACACGGCACTCGAGAAAATAGCACTCAAGTTCCAGGCGCCAAAACACCCACCTCGACGATTCAGATGATTTGTTCGTAATACAAGAAACTAACAGCCTCGAGATCTTCGACACGTGGCTCATCATGCGATAGAATGTAGATGTACCGTCTTCATTCTCTCGATTCAGATTTTCCTTCTCTCGAAAGTAATGGCTTCATCCTCCATCTCTGCCTCTGGAAGGAACTTGGTTACAGTAATGTAGAAGAATCGAGAAGAGATCATGGAGCCAGGCTTACTGGCGAATGTGAGGTCCAGAGTTAAGGCCGGTCAGATCGTCGAGCTTCAGAGGAGTTATGTCCGTCTCGACTACCAACTCAGGCTGCCTGGGAGGGACACGAGGGCTCATCGTCCTGGTGATCGGGAAGCGGGGGTTTACGTCAAAGCTTTCAAACGAGGCCTTCGGTTTCCTATGCACCCCTTCATGCGGTACTTCCTGTGTACCCTGAACATCCCCTCTGCCAATTGATGCCGAACGCTATTGGCATGCTAATGGGCTTCATAGTTTTGTGTGTGAAGAAGGGAATTGAACCATCCATGAATCTGTTTAATCATTTTTTCTCGATCCCTTCCCTCAAGACCCCGGGCTGGTATATGACAATGGCTCGTCGAGGCAAGAAGTTGTTGAAAGATCTTCCCACCTCCAATCCCAAATGGAAAGACGAGTTTGTGTTAGTGCTTTTCCAAGGGGAGGCAAGCTTCTGCACCGGTTCGGATGCCCCTGATTTGGGACCTGCCAAGGATAAGCTGCTCACTAGCGAGGAGAAGAAAGCCGTCGATACTCTGACGAGCCTGCCAGAGGGTATGAGGTCGAACAAGTGGCTGTGGTCAGACGTCGTGCTGTGTCGGACCGTGTAGACGAAAGGTTAGTTCGATCGTGCCCGCCAACTGTTCGACCTTCGGTCTTCGACCTAAATTGTTTTTTGCTCCCACATGTATGGTGAGTGTGGATTATCAGGTGGATCCCGCATTGAGTGAAGCAGTCGAGGCTTCAAAGAGGCAGAGGCAAGTATGTTGTCTCCCCAGGTACCGATTATGGGGAAATTGATAGCCCAGCCGTCCGGGGATCGTCCCTTGGTTGTCGAGGGGGTTGCTCAATTGGCCCGCCCTCAGAGGAAGAAGAAGAAAGGGTCTACTTCTGAATTTGAAGTAGTTGCGCTGGAGGGGATCAAGAGGAGGCGGAAACTAGTTCTTAGCGACTCGAAGCCGTTTGGGTCTAATGCAGTGGTGGAGCAAGTCTCCCAGTCAGGGAATGATACTTTTCACGAGGAAGATTCGAGGGAGACTCCGGTTCCACCGGAGCTTCTCGTGCACAAGGACTCCTGGCCTTGGGGGCATGCTCCCGCATGTAGGGCTGACTGAGGACATCCCCGACGAATACAAGTCAATTTTGCTAGAGAGCCGATCTCCTCAGGCCCCATTCGACTGTTCTGAGGAGGAGCTCGTCCGGGCAGGATTTCCACTGAAGCGTGGAGATTCCACTCTTCTTGATTGCGGGACCGCCTCACATATCACTGAGAATGCGACCCTTCCGCGGGATAGGGCTGTTGTGGAGAGGGTCGATTACGAGCAGCTTGCGTCGATAGCCGTTCATGCTAGTGACTAAGTAATTGTTGCTCTAGTTTCCCATGTAGGTGATGCCAGTATGCATGCTTATCGTCGTGTGGTCTTTACAGGTCCTCGTGGTGACCGCAGCGTTGTGTCGTCGTGCTCCGGTGGTGGCCAATCATGGTGTCACCCTGGAGGCCGTTGGGTCGAGAGTGGAGAGGTCTAAGGCTGAGCTGAATAGAATCATCTTCTCTCCGAGAAAAGATTGGATCGCATTCGGAAACTCGAGCATGAGTTAAGCAAGTCTCGTAGGACGGAGGCTGAAAAAACTGTCCTAAGAGAGTAAGCAGAAGATGCAATGCTAGAGGAGAGAGTCGAAGCAGAGGTCATTACAGAGAGGGTGCTTTGGGAGTTCACGGATTTAGTTTCCGACTTCGACGAGCTATACAAGAGAGGCTAGAGCGATGTCGATTGGAGATGAAGAACCGATTTCCTGACCTTTCCGTAGAGATCGACAAGATCCCGGTGATTTTTCTAGGCCTTGGGAACGATGAGTCGAGCCAAGGCACGGAGGAAGCTGCGTCCCCCAACGATGCTACCATCGTGGCTGATGATGACATATGAGCGGATGCTATGAGGGACCCCGTGTCCGCGGCCGTGCTAGATGGAGACCAAGGGCCTAGCCATCCGTTGTAGGGTCTCGGCGTTTTTACGCCTGTTTCAATTTTTTTGAATGTATAGGGGATGATGTAAATGTGAAAAAACGAACAATTTTTCGTAATATGAGTGCCTAGATTGCATCTCTTTGTTTGCTGTCGTGCATGTCGTTTGGTGGTCGTAACACATGAAGGCCCCTCGATGGGTTAGGCGATGCTCCAGGATGGTTGATGATAAACCATCAAACCATGTCTTGAAGTTGATGACCACGTTCCATGATGAGGGAGTGATTTCCTTGAATCATGACTGATGGCATGGGAGTCGTGCAGTAGTGAAGGGGTGACCCATTTAACTTATGGCTGACGCTCGATTAGGAGAGTCGTTCAGTAGCGAAGGGGTGGCCCCTTTGACTTACGGCTGTCGTCCAATTAGGTGAGTCGTTCAGTAGCAAAACGGTGGCCCCTTCTACTTATGACTGACGCTCGATTAGGAGAGTCGTTCAGTAGCGAAGGGATGGCCCCTTTGACTTACGGCTGACGCTTGATTAGGAGAGTCGTTCAATGGCGAGGGGGAGGCCCCGTTTGACTTACGGCTGACGCTCGTTTGGGAGAGTCATTCAGTAGTGAAGGGGTGGCCCCTTTGACTTGCGGTTGACGCTCAATTAGGAGAGTCGTTCAGGGGCGATGGGGAGACCCCGTTCGACTTACGGTTGATGCTCGTTTAGGACATTCGTTCAGTATCGAAGGGGTGGCCCCTTCAACTTGTGGATGATGCTAGGTTAGGAGAATCGTTCAGTAGAGAAGGGGTGGCCCCTTCAACTTACAGTTGACGCTTGATTAGGAGAGTCATTCAGTAGCGAAGGGGTGTCCCCTTCGACTTATGGCTGACGTCCGATTAGGAGAGTCGTTCAGTAGAGAAGGGGTGGCCCCTTCGACTTATGGCTAATGCTCGATTAGGAGAGTCATTCAATAGCGAATCGGTGTCCCCTTCGACTTACGGCTGACACCTGATTAGAAGAGTCTTTTAGTAGCGAAGGGGTGGCTCCTTCGACTTGTGTCTGACACCCGATTAGGAGAGTCGTTCAGTAACGAAGGGGTGGCCCCTTCAACTTGCGGCAAATACTCGATTAGGAGAGTCGTTCAGTAGTGAATGGGTGGTCCCTTTGACTTGCGGCTGACGCTCGATTAGGAGATTCGTTCAATGGCAATGGGAAGTCTCTGTTCGACTTACAGCTGACGCTCGTTTAGGAGATTCGTTCAGTAGCAAAGAGGTGGTGCCTTTGACTTGCGGCTGATGCTCGATTAGGAGAGTCTTTCAGTGGAGAGGGGGAAGCCCCGTTTGACTTACTGTTGATGCTCGTTTAGGAGAGTCGTTCAGTAGCGAGGGGGTGGCCCCTTCGACTTGCGATTGACACTCGATTAGGAGAGTCGTTCAGTGGCAAGGGGGAGGCCCCGTTCGACTTACGGCTGACGCTCGTTTAAGATAGTCATTCAGTAGGAAAGGGGTGGCCCCTTCGACTTGCGGCTGACGCCCGATTAGGAGAGTCGTTCAATAGCGAAAGGGCGGCCCCTTTGACTTACGGCTGACGCCCGATTAAGAGAGTCGTTCAGTAGCGAAGGGGCGGCCCCTTCGACTTATGGCTGACTCTTGATTAGGAGAGTCATTTCGTAGTAAAGGGGTAGGCCCAGTTCGACTTACGGCTGACACTCGTTTAGGAGATTCGTTCAGTAGCGAAGGGGAGGCCCCTTCGATTTACGACCGATGCTCGATTAGGAGAGTCATTCAGTTGCAAGGGGGAGACCCCGTTTGACTTACGACTGACGCTCGTTTAGGAGTCATTCGCATTAATGTAAGTTCCGTTTTCCCAAAACTTCCCACGGATCGGATCCTTTTCAAGGGCAGTTTAGATGGGATGGCTTCTGTAAACTTTAAGAAGGCTTTAAGGAAGCGAAAATTTATTTGATAAAAGAGACATGCTTTATTGAGAAAAGAGTGACAAAGAAAAAAAAGGCATACATGTGTTTCTGAATTTTGTCAGAGCTGTTGCTGTTTAATGCCCCTTTATCGCCTCCAGCTTAGACGGTTTGCTAGTCGATCACCTTAGTGACAGGTGACCTCGTCATCTTGCCCTTTTGCTTTGAAGAACCCTTCTTGCTAGGTGGATCATTAGCCAGGTTCTTGGGGTGTCCTCGCTTGACTAGGGCATCGATCTCTTTTTTTAGAGTCCAACAGTGGTTGGTATCGTGCTCATAGTCGTTGTGATATTTGCAGAATTTAAGGTCGTCCCTCTTCTCATATTTGTCATTCTTAGCTGTCTTTTGGATTAGCTCCTCTTGTGAGTGTAAACGAGGACTCCTGCCTTGGGAGTAATCGGCTTAGAGTAGGTAGGGCGCTCCTTGCTTCGAGGGCTCCTTTTCCTGGGCATCTTATCTCGAGACTCTTGGCGGGGGTTCCCGAGGTTGGTTTCTCTCGCCTCGTGTCTCCGCAGTGGGAGAATGTGCTCTTCGTATTAGCTCCGGTTGGTTCTTCCGCCTTCTCAGAGGAAGTGAACCGATCCGTTATGTTGAGCATTTCTATGACGGTGTTAGGGGAATTGGTGAAGGGCCCTCCTCAGGTGCTTATTCCAGACAGCTTAGGTGAGTGCCACTATGATGGTTACATCTGATGTCTCCTCTACAGCGAGCCTCTTGTCAAGGCTCACATCGACTCATTCTCATTTTGTTTGAGTGAGAAGAGGTGGGAGGACTTCTTCTTAGGACGTCGTCCCACGACAAATTGTTTGCATAATATTTCTACCAATTCATCGAACGAGCTGATGCAGCCAGGGGTAGCCCCTCATACCAACTTTCTGCCCTCTTGAACATGGTAGCATGGAAGGCTCTACAAAGGTATGGCTCGTTGGCCTTGTGGAGCAGCATGACATTCAGATACTTATGAATGTGTGACCATGGGTCGCCTCTGATATCATAAGTTGGTAGAGCATGGAGCTTGAACTTGGGCAGAGGAGGAGCAGAGATGATATTCTCTTTCAGGGGGGGTCCTCCGAATTTCGGATTGGACCAGTAGCGATCCTCCTTCCCCAGGTTATACGTAGTTGGCTCCCGAGGATTGGTTTGGGATCTCCTCCCTCCTCACGAATCCACATACAGGGTTCAGAAGGTTATAAACTGGGGGAGCCACGTACATTACCGATCTAGGATGTTGTGGGTTGATGCCCGATAATTGGAGGGGGTTGATTCTCCCTGGAGAATGAAAGCTCGATTATCGACCCCTGCTCTATTGTATTGATGGGCCGGGGGTCGAATTATGGAGGTTAATCTCTAGTTGATCTACGCTTGGGTCCCCCAGATCTCGGAGGAAAGCCGAGCCCATGGTTGGCATCAGGTTCGGATTTGGAGGCGGCAACGGCTCATCTAAGGGCCATGGACTCCCCATATTTTGGCGTATTAAAGTTGCCAATGCACCTAGGCTCCTATCGACCTGCTCGATGAACTGGGTGAATTCCTTTCGGGTCACCCCAGGCTCCTTCAGGGCCTCTGCTGGTCGTGGTGGTGTTGTTGTAGAGTCTGCGACGTCCTCCACCAGGACGTTGTTCACTCTTGGCTTCTCCTTCGGACCTTCGATTGGTCCGACATTGCTGGGTCCAGCTGTCATAGCTTCTGGATTTCTTTAGGAAGTCGAGCTGGTTAATGTTTCCCACAGATGGTGCCAAACTGTTAAGACCAAAATTGACCGAGACAGTTATCAAGCTGATGTATACTCCTTATGCTGAGTCAGAGCCTCATCAGCGAATGAAGTGGGACCCTCGATTGGAAGAAACGAGGTCGAGTGTTGGTAGTTGATAATGGTGCGGTGCTCGATCGACCTTCGAGCAGCGGTTGCGTCGATCGTTTGAGGCTAGGGAGCTCACTGACGACCCTTGATGTTGTATGATGGCTGTCAATCTGCACTACAGGGACATGTTAGGGGGTTGGATCTGGGTTCCAACCCAAATCCCCTCAGATGCTTAAGTTTGTGCGAGAACTTAAGGAAGAGAGGGTGCTTGGTGCAGCTGAGATCGACCCACAGAGGTTCGTCTCAATACTGGCGGCACAAGCTCGAATGTATAGGAAATATCAGCTGAGAAAGTAGAGTTCTATGTCTTAGACCTAATACCATGGAAATGGGACCTGTTCCTCTATTTATAGGCATTCGAGGCCCCTTTGGAGACGTTGGGGGTGATAACGGCAACCTATAATGGGGCCACGATCTTCCTCCTTTAATAGGAATAAATGTTGTGCACGTCCCCATGATTTACGAGCCCGCCTTTAATCCCATGTTCGAGAGAGGTGGACTCAACGGTCGACTAGCCATTGAGCTTTGACTGAGTCGATATCAGGCTTCTGTTATGGGCTTCGTGGGCTTTAGTCGACTGCTGGTCGAGTTAACTCGAATGCCCACCCATGACTCAACACTAAGGAAAAAGAGTACAATTATATTTTAACTCTACCTCATCTGTACAATCTCATAGTCTTACAGATCTCTTACTAATCTTTTGTACAAATTTCCGAAAGGTGGATGTAGGAAGAGACTTAGTGAACATATCAGCCAAATTTTCACTAGATTGTACTTACCTCACATCGATCTTGCCATTCTTTTGCAGCTCTTGTGTCCGAAAAAAACATTGGAGAGATGTGCTTTGTCCTGTCGTCTTTGATGTAATCTCCTTGTAGCTGGGCTATACATGCAGCATTGTCTTCAAACATAGTGGTTGACTCAAGATCACCTTTCTCTGGTCGTCACCAGAATATGATGCAAAATTGAGCGTAACCAAACATACTCTCTGCTTGCTTCATATATGGCGAGAATTTACGAATGACTGGATAAGGTCGCCAACAAAGTTTGCTTTACAAATTTCAGAGATTACCAGCCTACCATAGGTAAACATGTACCCTGTTGCAGGTTAAATCCACCAAACAATACAATTTGTAGTTAATGGGAATCACGGGTACAATGATTACAAGTGTGGGGTGTCGATGAGGCTTAGAGTAACTAGGAACACGCTTCGGAGGTGAAGAATCCAAGGTTGCTGGTAGATCGCTGAAGGTCACCGTCTTCTGGTAGCTGAGGCAAGCTTCCTGTAAGAATAACAACTCGTTAGAAAGACAGGGTTGGTTATCAACCCATAGTCTCTCCGATGCTTAAGTCAGTGAATGACTTGTATGGGGTATGTCGAACACGCTAGGCGATCTTAAGGAAGATCGGCGTTGCGTGGAGAGCTTATGAGGAAGGCACAAATATATGGAGGATATCTGATCTTGAATAGTTGATAGAAGTTAGAGATTTCAACTAACCAACTCCCCTCCTCGGTGGTTGGAGGGGGTATTTATAGGGCTGAGAGTCGGTTGTTCGCCGTCCAATCAGCTGTCGAGTCTGCTTAGCTAGAGAGCAAGTGGAGAAGCGATAGGTCGGTGTGGGTATCAGAGATATTAACGCATTAATGGGTGTCAGACGGTGTCAGATACAGTAATGCATTAATGGAGGATGCAATGGGCGACCATCAGTTCTCGCTCTTAACATCTGGCATTAATGGGGGCTTAGGTGTCCCTACGTCACCTTGTCAGAGATATTTATGCTAGGCCGTCCTTGGTTAAAGCCAAGCTCCGCGACTGAGCTTGGTGTCTTTGGACCGTTTGACCGTGCTTCCTGTGAGGAGGGTTGGCGCCCTTCTTTTGTTGACCTGATGGCGAGCTTGTCTCTTGGCAAGGCGAGCTTCCCAGTGTCGCGACGACCTTTGGTTTGGGCTTCAAATAAGTGGGTCTTTATCATCTGGGCCGACACTAAGTCCGTAACAATTACCCACGTCATTCGAGTTCGAAACGGCAAGCCCGGCTCGGCTCAATGACGTGTTGCACTCCCATTATATGGGGCTGGTCGGTAACAATTAATTCAACTCAACAGCCAAATCTTCGCGGTCATGATGGCGATTCAACGACGAGGAGGATTCAAGGCGTTCGATCGCTCAAAGGGCGACATGTGGCTGACGTGATCGTGAGAGGAAGTCGAAGCGCCTGGTTCGCCCAGATCTCGCCACGTGGCCCACCTTCGACAGTTGAGATTGCCTGACTCTCCCTATAAGTAGAGATGTATGGGCAGCAAGAGGGAGTTTCCTTAACAAATTTTCGAAATTTTCGTCTCCCCCGTCGTTGCAGAGAGCTCTCACCATCGACCCTCGTCGTCCGTTCGCAACCGTCGGAGCTCCGTTCATCTTCCTTCTTCCTAGGTACCCTCTCCATCCAAGCATGGTTTCGTCTGCTTCTTTCACTTCAAATTCGTACGTTGAGGGGTGGTTCGGTGAGCTTGATGAGGGCAGCACCGGAGAATCGGAGCCGATGGTGTCGGAGGAGCCGGCGATGTCTTGGCTGGAGGAGTGGGAGGTAGACCTAGTGGTCAGGCATGCTGCAGCCTCATCATCGGCAATCAAGAGGGACCCGAAGAAAGGAAAGGGGCCCAGGTCGGCTACCAAGGTTCTAAGTGGCGACGATGTCACGACCATGGTCCACGCAGAGATCCTTGCCCAGATGTCGCAATTGTTGACCTCTGCCATCCCCGAAATTCGCTCCAAGTTCATCCAGCCGACATACACAGTTTGCCTCCCCGACTTCAACAAGCGGGTATACTCCCCAATGGACAACAAGTTCGGTGTATACTTCCCAACCTTCGCCCTAGGGCTCCGCTTCCCGCTCCATCCCTTCTTCCTCCTCGTCCTTTACTTCCTTGAACTCCCCCTCTTCCAATTGATGCTGAACTCCATCAGCTCGATGGTCGGCTTTTTCGTCCTCTGCTCTACTAGCTGCATAAGCCCGACGCTTCTGCTGTTCCAACACTTCTATGAAGCGAAGAGGAAGGGTGCGTACTACTACGTCTGCGCGAGAAGGGGTCAGCCTCTCATCCTTGGTCTACCGAGCAAAGTGAGGGAATGGAAGGAGAGGGTTGTATTTGTCTCGAGCCGACGGACTTGGCTCTGAGGTCAAACTGGGGGACTCTGAATCCATCAGTAAAGGCCAAAGTGGTCCTCGAGGGGAGAAACCTGGAGAACGCCAAGATCCTGGAGGAGATTCCCAGGGTGAGCAGGGTCTTGAAGGGCTTGATCACGGACAAGCAGATCGCCCAACACGTCTGGCTTGAAGGTACTTCGAGCTTAGCGATCAATTTCTGATATGCTCACCCTGAGATGTTTTCTTTTTGCAGGTGAGACCATGAGTCTTTCAAGAGAAGAGTTGATGAAGATGGCGAGGGACGCGGCGACAAGGCGCCAAAGGCCAAGGTCAAGGTCAAGGAACAGGCGCCCAAGAGCTCGGCGAAGGTCGCGCATAAGCAGAGCCATGAGGCGGAGGCCACCGCTCGGGCCGAGAAGGAGGAACAAAGTAAGAAACCGAGAAAGGAGCCCGCATCGACCGCTCACTTTTCCAGTACGAGCGAGGCAGCGTCGGGCGCACTGGTCGACCTCGACCTGGTCGAGCTTATGATCGACTATACAGCCGATGGGTCCCAGGGCCCTCCGGTCGGTATGATTGCCACCGTCCCCAACAGTTTGGTTGCCCCTTCGAAACCTTCGACGGGGTCGGCCAAAACAAGTCAGGCTGCAGTTGCACACTAGCCCTTCGGGTGCCCGTCGTCTAGGCTGGGGAAGCCGTGCCACTGATCGCGCCCGGGGTACACACCCGGGACAAGTGACTCGTAGTCTTACCGCAATCTCACGGTGTAGCGGTGAGTGGGTATCGAACTCAGGGAGGAACAAATGACAGTGTCTTCTTCCAATCACTAGCTATCAAAATGGTCGAGAATAATTTGGGGTGAAATGGTCACAATCGTTCAAATGTCGATAAAAATATCAATAAAATAAAGCACCTAGGGATAGGGAATCCCCGCTACGGACCGTATCTCATCGTTGTGATTCATAGGTTTCATCATTGCTAGACTTGAATCTTAGGTGAACTAGTCGCAACTAAATGTAGAACCAAGCTCACGCTCTCGCGCTATTGTCGGTCTATAGCAAACCTAGGGTAGGGCCCAATCTCTTGCAAACCCTAACCTAGGCCGCTAGCATGAAGAACGACATCATCGTTCAATCATATCTCGAGCCCACTCTCGTGCAAACTCGAGCTACGACCTAGGTTGAGATAGTTCATACCCGTCCAATCTCTTGCAAACGGATATTGGTATAGAAACACGATAAAAAATCCTAGCTTTGGTCCAATCTCTTGCAAACCAATTCTAGAGAAGTCCAATCGTAAATCTAAATCGAATTTCTCAGGCTTCCTATCAATTGGGACCCAATCTCTTGCAAATCCCAATCGATATGAATCCCTAGCTGTCTGTAATTAATCAATCCCAAACTAACCCTAATCAATTCTAGCAAGAATTTTACTAATTCATCACAATTTAGAAATAGGGTCTATAGGGTTCATCCCTACGCCCTAAGACGAAGGCACTACTCACTAATCATCATGCAATACTTAGGAAAATCAATAATAAAATCAACACAATTCATTGCAATAGAGAAATTGTTAATAAAAATTGGGTTTTTGATAAGAGAATAGACAAACCAATGAGAATCCAATAGCATCCAACAAAAGTAGCCTTTTAATCTCCAAAAGAAAAGCTAAATCTAATGATCTAAAAAGCTCTCAAAAAGGCTGCCAAAAAGCTCTAAAATTCCTCTTTAACTAGGGCAAAAACTGGGTTTAAATACCCTTCAAAATCGCCCAGAAAATTGTGACCAAAATGCCCTTGCGCAGCCCAGAAATCGCAACTTACGCAGCAGGCGGAACGGCTCACTCGGTCGAATGACAAATGTCACTTGGCTGAGTGACAAACCCTGTAGATTTCCAGTAAGTCGGGGTTTTCGGGGGTCTGTCTTCGGAGGTGACTCAGTCGAGTGGCTTTACTCACTCGGCCGAGGGGCATTCCATACTCGGCCGAGTCGGAACTCTCAAGTCGACTGTAGATTTCCAGTAAGTCGGCCTCTTTTTGGATGGACTTTCCCGTGCCACTCGGGCGAGGGGATCTCCATACTCAGTCGAGTGGTCTATCGTCACTCGGCCGAGGGCACGCCGATATTCTTCTGTTGTGCGTGTCCGGTCTGGTCGGCCGAGCGAGCTTCTCTGCTCGGCCGAGTGGCATGCTGTAGATGCCCAATCTTCTTCGTTTTTCCTCCTCGTCGCTCTTACGAATTTCCTTCTTCTTCCACTCATCTTCCATCATTGAATGGCCCTCAAAAGAGCTGTGGGTGACACTCCAGAGTGGGTGCAAATCCTCTTGATCTCAAAAAATCACTCCAAATCGCTCTATATCTCCTGAAATACGACAAAAACAAGAAATAGTGAAAAGCATCGCAATATTGTCAAATAATCGTGAAAAACGCGATATGAGCGATCAAAACGGCATGCAAACATGCAGAAAAAAGGTGTGAAATATGGAGTGATCAAAATCCCCCAAGCTTGCCTCTTACTCGTCCTCGAGGAAGATGAGTAAAAATCAAACCCGACGGGAAAAAATAATAATAATAAAAATAAAAGATGGAAGAGATAGAAAATAATGAAAGCAAGCAAAGAGAGAGGTGCTAGATCATTTTCTCAGGACGTGGGTTTTGCTTACTCATGTAGTACACGGCGAATGTAAAACTCACGCCAAAGATTTTTATCTCGATACCATAGTATCTGGATGCATTCAAAATAGAAAACCCCAGAATAGCAAAATAATTTGAGATACGGAATCATTCTAGAATTAACATCGTCTGAAACATCTAAAGCGGTATACATAATTATAGACCACACACTTTTCAATTGAATGCTTTCTATTTGGAGTATAAGAGATATCACACAATATGGAGTAGTAAGAATAGAAAAGCATGGTTTTCATGAAATGTATGCTAGGTGTCAATTCCTGGATTTCGTAAAACGTCTAGTGATCTTACCAAGTATAGAAAATTACCTAGCTTAGGTTGTCATGCACAGTCAGGTAGTCACTCTCTCACACATCATTGAATCCTCTCCCCCAAGCTTATCTATAAGCGTGGCGGCGTAAGACAAATCAATAAATATATTCCCCATGTTTGAAGCTCCATGATAAAAAAACAAAAGGGGGAAGAAAGAGAGAGAATGTGAGATGGGGTCATGTACAAACTTCTTTTCTCTTTTCTTTTCTTTTTCTTTTCATTTTTCTCTTTTTTTTTTGAAGATATCTATATACAACTGTGATCCCAAATCAAAAGATAGAAAGATATACATGTGTGTATATATATATAATGGCCTCCGATCCTGGCGGAGTGGCGATCAAAGTTTCAAATGGCGGTGATGGCAATAGGGTTTCGGAGGGGCTCTCTAATCCGGCAGCTGGAGATCTCCGGCCTCCTTCTGGGGGTTCCAAGACGGCTCGAGGCGGAGTGGCGACCATACGGTCAGATGGCATCGATGGATCTGGCGTATCGGGGGGCTCTCCATTCCGGTAGCTGGAGACCTCAGGACTTCTGATCCTGGGGACTACAAGACTTCGCGAGGAGGTGCTCCTAATGCTACTGGAGGGTGGACGGTTGTGGATCGCTGTAGTCGGCGAGGGCAAGGCGATCGGAGGTTGGGTGGCATCGGGACCAATCCAAGGTACGGCGCCTTTGAACTTGAAAAGAATGCTCGATTGGATGCGGATAAGCCCTCGCGTGGTATTCCCAAGGGTGGGCTGAAGGTGTTCGATAAAAGGCCTAAGAGGCCGTTGAATATGAAGATCACTAGCTCTGGACCATCGCACTCTTGGGCTGAGGTATGTTCTAACATCAGGAAATATGATCTCGATGTGGGGATGAATTTTGTGCCCCCGTGACTCAGGAGGATGGCAGTCTGATTGCTTTTGTGCCGAAGTCAGCGTTGGCTAGGGGAGCTGAGCAATGGAAGTCTACTCTCGTGGGATATGTCTTGGGGGATGTTCCGTTCTATGGTTAAATTTGTGCTTGGGTAGAGAGGCTATGGAAGATAAAGAAGGGGTTGAGAATATACAGCCGCGACAATGGATATTTCTGCTTCAAATTCGAAGATGAGGGGGATTGCGAGAGAATCCTACATGGGGGGCCCTGGATGTATGACGGTAGGCTGGTAGTGTTGCAGCGATGGAGACCAGGGCTTAAATTAGAGCGGGATATTCTCTCTTCAGTCCCAGTTTGGATCCAGCTTCACGGGGTTCCCCTAGAGATGTGGACTCTAGAAATTCTAAATTGCATTGCTTCTTTAGTAGGATCTCCTATTTGTTTGGACAAGCTAACGGCTAAGAAAGAACGCCTCTCTTACCCGAGGTGTCTTGTGGAGATCCATGCTAAACAGTCTATACCGAAATTAGTATTGGTGTCAACTGAGGATGGGCCAACATTGTCAGTGGAGGTCAAAGTTGAGGGAGAACCCCCCAGGTGTTCGAAATGTGTCTGTTTCGGTCATTCGGTTGTGCAATGTCCAAGAGTGGCAGAGCCCCCTTCAATCCAATCAGCTGATCCTGCTGATAAGCTGAGGGATGGCGAAGTTCTAGGAAGGGAGGTCACGGCTTTGACCGCAGGAGCGGGTGATGATGCGGCAAATGTCCCACTCCAGCATGAAATGGTGGGAGGAGTTACTTCGTCTTCTGGCAATGAGCTCTCTTCGTCTTATGTCCATGTGCCTGAGGACTGCTCCAATTGCATAGAGGGGGACCCGGGCATCAACCGGGGGTGCAACAGGCCAGTTCTTGGCCAATCTTCCATTGATCCCGGTGAGACTCAAGGCTCAGGAGGGAAGCATGATCGGGTATCTGGTGCTGGTCAGAGTTCGATGTCTGAAGGCGCAATTCCTCTACCTGACGCTGAAGTGATGAACGAGGCGGGATCCACTGCTTCCAAGTCGGAGCAGCTTGCAGCGGCAAGCTTTTTGAATAGCACAGCCAGCGCTTCTCGTGTGAAGCCACCTGGGCCCACCCCTCAGCCTCGCATAATTTCTTCCCTCCTCGATGATACATGCCCACCTGTAGAAGATCAGCTCCCTGATGACATTGCAATTGATAACCCGGAGTGGGACTTGGAAGTGGCTGAGCTTGTCCAACATGCTGGGGAGCAATTTAATGCAAGAAAGAAGCAAGTTTGTACTCCCGTGGCATCCTCCAGGAAGAGCACAAGACTCCAGGAGAATGTCCATGGACGAAAACCAACATGTTGATCAATGAGTGTTTTTTTCTGGAACACGAGGGAATTGAATAATTCAGTTAGGAGAAGGGACCTACGGGACAGATTGAGGAGGCTGAAACCAACAGCATTGATTTTGGTTGAGACTAAACTCAAGGCCCATTCCGAGAGAAGTACACAGGTGTTCCCCAAGAACTAGGCACTATTTCACAACTTCAATTCATCATCAGGGGGCAGAATAATTATGGGGTTTGATCCCAATACTTGGAGTGTCGGGCTTCTATCTTCCTCGGCCCAGCACATTTCTATTTCTTGCAATAATGTTGGGGGTTATTCATGTGTTATTACTGGAGTATATGGCCGCAACTCTATGGAGGATAGAAAGGATCTGTGGAATAATCTGGTTGCTGATTCCAGGCTCATTAGTAATGACCCTTGGCTGGTGGGGGGAGACTTCAATAGCGTCCTGTATTCCAGGGACAAGGTAGGGGGAGGATGCTAGATGAGAATATGGTCCGGGATTATTATGAATGTATATCCAGATGTGGGCTCCAGGAACTGAAGAGTAAAGGAAATAGGCTGAGCTGGTGTAACAACAGGATTGGGGTTGGTCGTATTGCAGCTCAACTTGATCGTGCCTTTGGTAATGCTGGGTGGTTTAACTCTCTTCCTGCATCATACGTAGAATATCTGGAGGCGGGCACCAGCGACCACTCTCCATTGTTGGTTTATCTACATATTCAGGTCCCTTCTAAACATAAGCCATTCAAAACTTTTAATTATTGGTCCTCTTGCCCGGGGTATAAGGATGTTATTTCATCGCACTGGGATTTTGTTGTTGACGGTACTCCTATGTACCGGCTGGTGCATAAACTAAGTAGGCTGAAGCCTTTACTTAGATCTTGGGCTAGCAATTACAGAGCTGACCTGGTTGTGGAGAAGTGCAGGGTAGAATTGAATGAGATCAGACTGAACCCACTCATCCACGATGACATTGAGCTACAAAGAAATGAATCCAGGCTTATCTCAGAGCTGACTCACGCTTTGAGGATGGAAGAGGACATGTTCAAGCAGAAAAGTCACCAGGACTGGCTATCACTTGGGGATAGGAATACTAAGTTTTTTTATAACTACATGAAAGCAAGGGCCAGCAGGAACAACTTGAGCCATATTGTTGATCAAGACGGTTTGCAAAACTCCACCTATGATGTCCTTAAGGAAGAAGCGCCTTTGTTCTATGAGAGATTGTACAATCAGAGCAATTATTCTAGTTCCTTTAAAAAGCTTGTCCCCAAACGTATATTAACTGAGAAGTCCTCTTCCTGGCTCTGCAGAAGGGTGACAAGTGAGGAAATCAAAGATGCAGTGTTCCAAATTGGGGCGGACAAAGCGCCAGGACCAGATGGGTATAATGCATACTTCTTCCAGCATAACTGGGAGCTTATTGGGGAGGAAGTATCTACTGCCATTAAAACATTCTTCAGCTCTGGTTCTCTACTGAAGCAAGTTAATCACACTTTCCTCACGCTGTTGCCGAAGAATTCCAATGCATCTGGGCTAGGGGACTACAGGCCTATTTCATGCTGTAACGTCCTTTACAAATTCATCAGTAAAATCATTTACAATAGGCTCAAGGCGGTGGTCCATGATCTTATTTCCCCGAATCAGTTGGCGTTTCTGAAAGGGAGGCTCCTATCGGATTGTACTCTTATTGCCCATGAACAGATCAGAGACTTTAACAACCCTATGGGGGGAGGGCTTGCCTGAAGCTGGACCTAAGGAAGGCATTCGATAGCGTCAATCGGGAATTTATCTTCTTCTTCATGAAACAACTACAATTCCCCGATAGATTTATCTCCTGGATTAGAGAATGCATCACGACGCCCACTTTTTCTGTTATGGTAAACGGATCCCCTTATGGTTTTTTTGGAAGTAATAGAGGTCTGCGACAAGGTGACCCCCTCTCCCCCTACCTATTTGTTATTGTTATGGAAACTTTCTCCATACTCATGGATAGAGCCATTAACTTGCGTGATATCATGCCTATGAGGCGAAATGGATCCATCTCTCACCTATTGTTTGCAGATGATTTATTGGTTTTCTGCAGAGCTAGCAAATCTTCTATTGTGGGCATTAAAAATTTGCTAGCAGAGTTTTCCTCATTTACGGGCCTTGATGTAAACAGGGACAAAAGTGCAGGAATGTTCAGCAAGGGAACCAAGAGCAAAGAATTGCTTGCCGATTGCCTTAGCATTAAAATTACATCTTCATTCTCCGCTTATCTTGGCTTGCCACTCTCAGTGAAATATCCCACGGTAATTAATTACAGGAAATTGATTGATAAATGTAAGAGACGGATGGGGGGCTGGTCTTCGTCACTCCTATCAATTGCGGGTCGTATTGAGCTGGTAAGATCCGTAATTTACGGTATGGTATCTTTCTGGATGCAAGTTTATCATATTCTGATCGGAGTCTTGAAAAATATCACTGCAGCGTGTCGGAAATTCATTCTAGGGAACTCTCGGTCTTGGGCTTGGAATGATCTATGCAAACCTAAGTCAGAAGGAGGGGTGGGTCTCAGGCTATTAGAGGATCTAAATGAGGCTTCAGGCGTGAGTCTTGCTTGGCGTTTTCTCAGCTCACATGGCCTCTGGGCGAATCATCTCAGGAGCACTTATGGACCGGCTGTTGGTCTCTATGCGGCATGTGGCTCGGTAACAAATTCAGGCACCTGGAAGCGCCTCTTGAAGAGCAGGCAAGTGTCGAATAATCTCATCGCACGTACAGTGAGGGACGGGAGGACTACATATTTTTGGCACGACCCATGGCTCGACGGCGTCGTGCCCAAGCTTCTTTGCAAAATGCCTGTAGATGTGAATCATCAAATGGTGTCGGACTATTGGATTAATGATAGATGGAGTACTGACCCGAAGCTTGACCTGATCAGACAAAAACTCAGGCGAATCACGCTGAAGCCAGGCGAGGACAGCTGGAAATGTGCACGAGGGGATTGTTACTCTTTCAGACGTGCATGGGATGGTGTGCGAAGAAGAAATCCAGATTTCCCTCTTTACAAACTGATCTGGTACCCCAATTTCATGCCTAAAATGTCTCTCACGCTGCTCAGAGTGATGCGGGATAATTTACTTACTAGGGAAAAAATCAGTAGATGGGCTCCGCATCTTCCGTCTAACTGTGTTTTATGTGAGGACAATGCAGTGGAGAATATAGATCACTTATTCTTTGAATGCAGCTACTCTGGTTACATCTTCCGTAGATCTATGCTAAAGTTGAAAGCTTCATTTAGCGAGCCCACTACTTTGGCCGCAGCTGGTGATTACTATCTTGAGAATTGGGGTGGTAAGGATGCGTTGAGCCTACTATCCCGTACTACTCTGGCCTCAATGGTTTGGCACATCTGGCGAGAAAGGAATAGGAGGATATTCGAGGATGATCGGAGATGCAGGACTGTTTTGTTTGAGGAGATGGCAGCTGATATTAGAGTGGCCATGTACGACCAAGAACCCGCTTCTGCAGAAGAAAAAGAGGTCTACTCTAATTGGGGTTTTAGCGATGGGGGTTGATTCTTTGGGTAGAGATTATTTTGGGTTCTATTGTACGGATGTGTTTTCCTGTGTATTGGGGTGATTCCACTTGTAGGGGGTGACGACGCTTGTGTCCTATCCCCCCTCTTGCGGATTCTTTCCAATACTTGCTGATGTACCATGTGTATCATTATATTCAATAAAATACAACTAACCTTTCATATATATATATATATATATATATATATATATATATATATATATATATATATATATATATATATATATATATATATATATATATTCTTTTTGATTTTGGGGGTAGCGGAGCATGAACTTTATAAAGTGAGGGAATTGCCAGTATAGGATCCGCTAAAGGGAGATTCACCAATGAATATAAGTAGAGAATTAATGCTCAAGATATGTGGAGAAAGGAATAAATGTAACACTCGGTTCACTCTATAAGACGTGCACAACAAATTCAGCAGAGTAATGTAATCTACTCAGTTTAATCTCAGAAAGTAAACTAGTCCAATTATATCAACCTAACATTCATTCATTCAACCTGAAAGTGAGGCGTACATTTTTCATGCAATAAGAAGTGATGTAAGAAAGGAAAGCAGTACTCCAGATATAAGCAATCAATGCGTGAAGCTTGGTGTGTTTTCTACGAAAAGCATACATATGAATTATCAGACTTCAGCTAATAACAGAATTTCATCCATATTCATATACGAAAAGGCGGGTTACTATTTTAAATGCATAGCATGACAGAGCATATGATATCTGAAAATAAAAAACTACGGCGTGACAAAATAGCATGCAAACAGAGATAAGCCAATCACCGTGTCATCATCATCATAGAAAAGTCATCTCTAGCAAAAGATGAAGGAAATTAGGATAAAAGAAAATAGAAACTACTACGAAATGCAGCACACTCAAAAAGATAAGAAAACATGATGCATGATAAAAAACGAAAAGGTGAGTGAAAATGGTGTAAAAACAAAGAAAAGGTGGAAAAAATAAAAATAAAAGGTGACAAAAAGCAAAAAGTGTGAGAACTCACTCCCCCAAGCTAAAGTGCACAGTGTCCTCAATGTGCAAAGTGTAGCACACCGAGAGACGTGAAATGGGTGGGGTGGGTGAGGATGCATGCATGATGAAAATAAAAGAAAAGGAAATGATATGGTAATGCAGGTGATGCATACAGAGGTCAAAATGGTGCAAAATATCAGTGTCCCCCAAAAGAAGCTCCCTCACTCCTAAAGAGATATAAACATATATGATCAAAAAGGTACCAAAACAGTGTGGAGGAGGGGATCAAAAATCATCAGGCTCCAAAAACGACCAGTAAAATAGCAGAAATATAGAAGGCATCCAGTGTGTGCCTAGGCTGGTGGTGGTGCACCAGCACCGTCATGTGGCGGAGGTGGTGGTGGAGGTGGTGGGCGTGGTAGCTGTTGGGTGGGTGTCGGTGGTAGAGGCAGAAGCGCCAGAATCTGATTCAGGCAAGCCTAAATGCTGGGAAGAATGGCGATGCGGGTCTGCACAGAACTAACTGTGGCGGAGAGAGCCCGGAAATCCCCTCTCAATCCACTAACAGCCCCCTCAAGAGCACGAATGCTCTGAACTAGAGTGTCTAGGGGAGGTGGAGCAGAGGGACACACAGGTCTAACCGGTGAAGTGCGGGGCTGTCTCTGGCGGGCGGTGTAGTGAATGGGTGCAGCAAGGAAGGGTGGGAGTGGTGCAGTGCTCGCTACGTGATGCCCAGCCTCGGTGTGAGGCTGGGATGCAGGCTGTGTCGAAGCAGCAGCAGCAGCAGCAGAAGAGGAAGTGGAAGTGAAAATAGGCGACGAGTCAGTGAGAGAGGTCAGTGACGTAGATGTGGGGACAGATGTCATGACGCTCTCGGTAAAGACAGGGGCGGTGGAGACCGAAAGGTCGACGACTGGGGAGGCCGTGAAGGGCACAAAAGATGGCTCCCCAGGGGTCGAGAACAGCAATCAGGAGGGTCTCCACGGCAGCGGTAAAGGAAGACTCGCCACTCTCAAGAATGGTGGGTGGACGCTCGGGGCTCAGTGTGGTAATGGGCTCGACGGAAATATGCGCAGTGGTGGTGGTGGTGGACGACTCAGCTAAAGTGCTCCCGACACTAACAGACATGTGGACAGAGGTGTCGAGAGGTGTAGACAGTGCAGGTGCAGGCTGAGGGATCACGGGGTCGACAGGTGGTGCAGGGGGTGCCTGCTCAGCATCCTCGGGCTCAAGCATGTAGGCGGTGGGGATAATGAGATCCATCGCTGGAATCCAGTCCCTGTGAGCCGGCCCAATATGTGTCCGAGTAGGGCTTGGGAGAACCATGTAGTCAGCGCTGAAGGGACCGTGCAACCACACCCAGTGCTGACGACCGTAGGGACGAAGCATCTTCATCCGGGCCATAACATCTATAGAAAGTGTAGTGGGGCCCGGAGGTCGACGCAAGTCGTCAGGTAGGTCCACGCCGGTCATAAGGGCCAAGAGGGTGACAAGACCACCGCAACAGATAGGCGTACGAGCGCTGACAGAAATGATAATGCGGTCCAAAAACCAACTGGCAATGTCGATCTCGACGGCGGGGACCCTATTGTCACTACCCATATCTAGAACCCTAGGGCGTGTCATCGCATAGAGCATATAGAGCTCTGGCGTAGATAGCGTCCCGGGCTCGTACCTCACAAGGAAAGTAGTCGCCATAAGGCGCTGTGCAATACGGAGGCAGGGGTGGAGGATAGCTGAGGCCTTGGCCTTACTAGGGTCAAAGGCGAGTGGGGATCTCATGATCCGTGTCCAGAAGGTGTGGGTGTCGAACGACGGGGGTGGGATGTGCGTGGGAGCGTAGGCGCGGTCTGGGTCAGGGACGGCGGGCCATCAGAAAAATGATCTAAGCATGTCGAGAGTGATCTCATACTCTTGATCTATCAAACGGAAGGAGCATCCTCCAGGGGTCCAGTCAATGGAACTAAGGACCTCTAGTGTCGGACGGATGTAAGTATCCGCCGACACCGACAGGAAGTCACGCCATCCCACATTGTCGTACAACGTGAGAAGCCCCTCAAGTACCCCTAGGTGGTCTAGGTCAGCTAGGTGTGCAAACCTAGAGGGTACTATCGAGCGATTGCATATACGCTCGAATCTTGCACGGTGTGAGTCATTTCGAAACGTAATCCTCATCGGCCCGACGGCGGGAGCGGGTGGTGGAATAGGATCAGCAGGAAGCGGCTATGTAGGTGGTGGTGGGCTAGGTGGAGGGGAGTCCTCCCTAGTGGAAGAGAGACCAGGATCATCGGTCCTCTTTCGCTTCGAAGCGGCTCCCCGTGTACGTGGCCTAGTGCGCGACGGCATGTGTATCGCGAAGCGTGCCCACCCAAATAAGTAATGCGACGTGCAAAATAATGGAATGAGTATACCTGAACATGCCGCGAGAGCAATCAGTAGTGTGTGCAAAGAGATGCCTCCTCCGCAAAGCTCTGTACGCATCCTAAAACTCCCCAAAGCTCCCCCAAGCTAGCCTGAAACGAAAACGATAAATCAGTGAATAATAATCAATACGTATGGGGGAGATAATGGATAATAGATAGATATGGAAATTAATTTGAATTTGGGGGTGTAACAGGCGTACAAATCAAGAGAAATAAGGAGAAATGGGGATTTCGGGGCGAAAAGGGTCATCGGCGGCTGGGGGGAGGCGGCGCCGGCAGTGGGCGTCGGCGTCGTCGACGTCGGCGTCGACGGTGAGTCGGCAGCGTCGATTCGGGCGAGGGAGGGGCGATCGCAGCGGGCAAGGAAAGAAGTAACAGCAGCTGCTCGGGCGTGATTTGGGGTTTTTTGTTTTTTGAAAACCGTGCCGCTGCCGCTGCTGCTTATATATGATTATTACGACTCGGCCGAGTGAGAACGTCACTCGGCCGAGTGGCGTAAACTTAAAATTTTTGAAAATATCCTTCGCCACTTACGACTCGTCCAAGTGGCGTAAACTTAAAATTTTTGAAAATATCCTTCGCCACTTACGACTCGTCCAAGTGGCTTTGCTTTACTCGGTAGAATGGAGAAAACTCCACTCGGCCGAGTGGCTCTGCCACTCAGTAATTTTATAGAACTGGGAGGGTATCAGTTTCACTCGGCCGAGTGTCAAGTCACTCACCCGAGTGGCAATTAAGACTAAAACTTACAGAAAGTGACAGAGAGTTGGTCTGCAAAAACTTCCCTGATTGGTGATGCACTCGGCCGAGTGGAGTCTTTGCTCGGCCGAGTGGCAGATACTACTCGACCGAGTGACGTGTTGTTTTTTGCAACGGCGCTCCGTTTTCGCTCTAGTCTCTATTTTTCTTCCTCCAATCAGTTTCTTCCTCCTCCTAAGGCCTGAGCGCGTTCCTGGAGTGCTCTCCCTTGCCTCGGTCATCCTCCATATGAGTGATCTCTCTTTCTCCATCTTCTGTCATGAAAATTAGGACCCGTTGTCACGATTTTCATAGGCATTAGACTCTAAACACTAATAGAAATCTAAACCAAAAATGAAAATCAAATAGAAACAATGCAAAAACCGTCGTGTTGCCTCCCAACAAGCGCTTGTTTAAGGTCATGAGCTCGACCCCTTTAGATATTCGTTTAGCTCGTTATGTTGGGCGCATACGAGATACGCCCGTCAAATTTTCCGGGAAGGCCACTTGGATTTGGGTCGTGATGATCACTGGTCTTCCTCGATGCCCCCTCATCATGGGTAATGTTGGGAGATAAGTTTCCCAAGCTAGAGCTCGTTCCTATCTTCTTCTTGGCCGCTG
>JAULAV010005316.1:0-117002 GCA_030789695.1 Scilla litardierei
TCACACACACACACATCACGATGTATTATCTGAATTGTAAGTGCTCAAATCTTGTATTGGTTTGTCATCATCAAAAAGGGGGAGATTGTTGGTTGCAACGATCTAGGACTTCTAGTTTGATGACGACAAACACATGTGAACTATTTAACGTGTGTGTTAAGTGTTTTCAGGAGTGGCACGCTTGTTAATCTTCAAAGCGATGACTAAGTCAATTGATGGATGAATTGCTATTCACATAGCAAATTGGAAGATGGAGAAATTGCTATTCATATAGCAACTTGGACTTGGTCAAAGAGAAGGAGATTATAGCTACAAGTATTAGACCAAGTCAAATTGGAGAGGATCCCATCCAAATCAATTTAAGATTGATTCAGATCTCCATTGCCATTCAAATCCTATTCCAACATGGAAAGAGATGGAGACTTATTCAAAGAGTAATCTAATGGGGATTGGAACAAATCAATTTGGATTGATTCAAATCAATTAAAGATTCTATTCTAATCCTAATCCCATTAGCATTGCAATGAGATCAAATAGAATCCCTCCAAATCTCCTCCTCATGTCTTCATTAAGATTTCTCCTTATCCACAACTTCTCCATACCATTTCCTATATAAACCAAGCATCCAAAGGAGAAGAGGAGCGCGGCCAACTTCAAAACCCTATCCATTAACTTGGGGCCCACACAAATTCTTCCCAAGGCTAGTTGCAATAACACAAAGAGAAAGGGGAGATAGTAGTTGCGGCCAATACCCTAACCTCCATCTTCTAGCCGTAATACTCCCTCTCCCATAGCCGCAATCAATAGGCAACAAGGCAAAAGATTCCCACCTTGCACAAGCTGCAAACCAAGCAAGCAATAGCCAAACTTCCATCTCCTAGACGCAAGCCAAAGCTTCAAAGTCATAGCCCTCTTCACCCTTGCGCAAAGAGCCAAGCTTCATCATCCTCCTTTACAAAGAACCAATCTTCATCACCCTCCTTTCCAAGAGCCAAGCTTCATCTTCATCAAGCAAGCATCATAGCTTACACATCAACATCCTTGAGGAGACCCTTGGCCGCAAGTTGCTATTGAGGAGGAGAGGCCTTAGCCGCAAGTTGAAGATCCAAGATCCTTTACCGCAAGTTGCAGCACCCAAGCACCAAGAAGAGGCTACGCGCGCACTGCTCGAGCACCCAAGCACCCATGCCGTGCACTGCTGCTGCACCGAAGGGGCACTGCTTGTAGGGATCGTCTAACCCTTGCAATATTAACAACACACACTAGAGGGGGGGGGGGGTGAATAGTGTAATGGCAATAAAATTGTCCAATTAAAATTTAACTTGCAAATGCGGAATTATAAATGCAAGAGGAATTAAAAGGCACAATCAATCCAAACGTAAACACAAAGTTTTACACTGGTTCCCCAAACTTGGGTACATCCAGCCACACCAATATTCACTATAATCCCACACAGAGAAGTGAATACAAATCTCACAAGGAGATAACCCACAAAGAGGATTTATGCCCTACACAAGGACCCAACCAATCCTGCACAAGGATCAAGACTCCCACACAGAGAATCACTAACTCCCACTCAGAGAATTAGGGTTAGCCATACACTAGGACATTAGAACTCCCACAAAGAGAGTTAATTCCCACAAAGAGAATTCCCTAGTCCCACAAAAAGACAACCTCCCACAAAGAGAGAAACTCCCACAAAGAGAGTATCCTAATCCCACAAAGAGAAATAGGAAAACAAATTACACCATGTAAAGTAAATACTCTTAACTATGCCTTGAGATGCTTACTCATGAATGAATGTAAGGCATGGAAGAGGATCTCCAAGTGTTGGAATATGCTTGAGAGCACTTGGATGATTTCTCTTGAGCTGGACTTCAATGCATGAAGGAAGATGAATGCTCAATAAAGGGAAATGAGGGAGCTTGAGAGTGGCTTATTGATCTCTTAAGATTTTCTATAGAGTCAAGAGTTATCAAGTGTCGTCAAGAGATCTCAAGTGATGGCAGCACACTCATATATATAGGAATCCTATATCAAGCCCAAAAACCAAAAGAAACAGCCAAATAACCAAATCTGCAACGGCTAGAAACTGGGTGAAAACGACAGGATCAGTCGACTGATGATCAAAAGACAGTCGACTGATCAACGGCTAGAAAATATCTAACGGCTATAATCTGAGCCAGGACAGTCGACTGACGAAGTCAATACAGTCGACTGACAAATAGGACAGGCGCCTGTGAATCCTTCAGCAGACGACTGCTGCAGGGGATGGATCGAAACAGAGAGCTGCACTCTTTCTCCAATTCTACACACAGGCGACTGATGTTAAAACTACAGTCAACTGCCAAAAAGTCAGGCGACTGTATATTCTTCATCAGTCGACTACTGTAAAATGTGGAGAGAAGACAGAGAGATGCAGTGATTGCACTTACGCTAGACAGGCGACTGTTGGACAATTTCCAGGTGACTGTAAATATACAGGCGACTGTAAACTGATCGACAGGCGACTGTGCGTAAAGCTCAGGTTTGAATCAATTGAAATGTTGACTTGAGCTGTGCATATCAGGTGACTGTAGAAGGATCTACAGGCGACTGGAAATCACCCAGTCGGCTGTGTTTCCCTCATCAGGCGACTGACAGAAAGCCAGAGACTCCAAATGAGTCTTTGGACAGAGTGAACCTATTGGGTTGGACTCTATGATAATCCTAAGGTTCACTAAGATGGTTAAATGCATATGCATGAAAAGTAAACCATCTAACAAGGCATTACATTAACCCTATACTCAAAAGAGAGAGAAAGCAATAACGTAAATTACATGGATTACAATGCTTCTCAAAGAGTCTAAGTCTTCAATCTTGATGCCTTGATTGCTCTCCATCACCTCCAAGCTTTGGCACTCCTTGAGTCCAAACTTTGGCCCTTCTTCACATGATGTACATCCTTACACCAAGTGATTAGTCTCCAAGAAAGATATCCTTGAAATAAATTGAGAGACTAAAACATGAGATTCATTAGCAACAACATAATGTTGTGATCATCATCAAAATAAGATTGGTATGAAACACCAATACTCAACACTGTTGACACACTGCTGCTTCACCAAAAGAGCACTACTGTTGCACCAAAAGAGCACTGCTGCCGCACTACTGCAGGCTGCAATTTCAGCAAGCCAACATCCACTTGATCATTGCTACAAGTTGCCATTGAATGGAGGAAGAGGAGAAAGGTTCAAGTGGGTGACATCCAAGGCCGCAACTTGAGTTGCAGACGTGACGAGATATCTACATCTTTCCAGACAAGAGCTGGCCCGTGCTGATTGACAGAGACGACGACGGCTACACAAAACTAAGCTTTGTAAACTATTATTATTATTTTTGTGTAGTATTTTTTGATCTCCGTAGGGGAAACTTTACCGTTTACTTGTGATACTTTGGGATCTTGTCTAGTAATGGTCTAGACAAGAGGAACTTGACGGGTGTCGTCAAGTGAGAGCATATATTAGGATTGATAGTGTTGAACACGATGAGTGGGGTACTGAGCCTGGTGAGTGGAGAGACGTTGGTTCTCTAGCTATTACGGTTGTGCATGTACACTATTAATATAATATTTGCTTTTCGGGGCTGGACGTAGGTCGTAGTGATCGACTGAACCAGGGTAAATATGCTATGCATCTGTGGCTACTTTTTATTTACTCTGAATCTGCTATAACTACGTGTGATTTCTCGTTGGTTGCACGAGAATTTTTATTAGTCTATTCACCCCTCTCTAGGTTTAGATCCAAATCCAACACACTACATCTACACTACTGGATTGATACCACCTGTAGCAAAAGGCAGATCCAGTATCTTTGTCAGTGTAGGCAACTGCTCCAACTACTCCTTCAGTAGCTCCGCCAGGTGCGTGTCTCCAAGGACTCCTTCAGTTTCCAGCAATGCAGCTTCCAGCATCTCTCCACGGACTCCACCTATATCCTGCAAGCGATAAGCCGCATCAATCTGATGTGGATAATTCCTCCCCAAAATAAATGTATTCCAAAGAGGGCCATCAATATAAATATTTAAAATTAAGGATGGTTTACAATACTTCCTTGGAAATAAATCTCTACTCTCATGCACTACATCGACCAACTCCTCGTTGTTCGCCTCAGGTTCTTCAGGCAACGCTTCATCTTCAGGTTCCCCTATCGTCGACGCATCCCAATGCACCTCCTGATCATAGAAATATGCGTCCATGGATGCTAAATCCTCTCTCTTCTCCTCGTATATGTCCCATTGTACCTCTTGATCATATGTATGTGTATCCTGCAAAAGACACAATGAGTCATCAAAATCTGAATCATAATAAATATCATATACATGAGGGGAATCAAATGCAAAAAAGTGAGGGGGTAAATAGATCTCCCTGAATAGGAGCCATAAGCTCTATGGGATAGTCCTCAGCGTCAGTGGAAGGGTGAGGTGGCTGCAGAAGCTCTAATGGGAGAGGGTAATGCTCATGATCTTCATGAATGGCTGTGTCCTCGTCCCAATGCACGACCTTCTAGGTGAAAAACCATGGCTCTGTGTGTAAGGCCTTCTCAAAAGCATGGTCCGGCCCAGCATGCTCATATGTCAGGTAGGGGGACAAGCGGGATGCTAAAGTATCCTCGGGCTCTCCATGTATGGAAGTGGATGTGTCGCCCTTGGATGCGTCATATCTGTCATCCCGCTCGAGGTAGATAACCTCAATGTCTTCTCCCTCTGAATCCACTACGTCCATCCACTTATCGTATTAACTAGCTGTATCAGTGGGTGGGGGAGCGACGACGATGCAACCCGATTCTGCAATGACACCTCCAGAGTGTCTCATTACAGTTCTTTCATCAGTGCCTGGTACCGTTGTCTCCTCAGAGGTAGGGGCATCAATGTACTCGGTCTCTCCCTCTGGCTCTTTATGTATGGAAGTAGAAACATATGAAGCTGTTGGCTCTTTTGAAGGGGATACATCAACTAGATAGTCCCAAGCAAAGTCCGGTGACGTATTACAAAGAATGCTGCCATCCATCTCAATAAACTCATCCCTCGCATCCTCATTCAGTCCTCCCCAAAGGGAACTAAGAAGAGCCATGTTGCTGACCCCATGCTGTGGCAGCCAATCCAGTAATGTGTTGAACTTCCCCCAAGCTTGCCAAAAAGTATATCCCTTGGTTCGCTTGAAGTTCAAGATTTGATCTCTCGATGTTGGGTGGTGTTGCATCTCAGTTTACTCATTAATTGTTAGTGTAGGCTCATCCTAAACTGGCGACGCGGGTGAGTCATGAGATAAAAGAATCTTGCTGATATCATCGACCTTTTGGTGCAATTGATTAAGAGCCTCATTCAGCTCAGTTCAGGATTTTGCCCCGCTCTCCTCCATCTGTGCGAGCGCAATTTGATGGGATGGTCAGGACTCAAGAGACATACATGGCTTTCGTAAGGCATGTGTCTCTCCATGTCACAAGACTCGCATTAGGCATAACATTCTGAATAGTGATCATATCCTTTCATATGAAAGTATGGGTCCTGTGGATAGTATTCATATTCTTCCATTGGAGCCTCATACTGTGCCAAATAATCATTGCCTGAATAATCCCAATATTGCTCCATTATACCTGAATAGTCAAAAACAAACAACCTGGAAGAGATATCAGTGGTACATGAAGATGGAAATGATGATAAAGCATGTGGCAAAGAAAAATATCTCCTTTTTTACGCAGTCTAATCAATAATTGTGATAAATAGATAATATGGCGGTACGTCTCCTCGGCAACGACGCCAAAAACTTGATCGTCCCGGATTTACACCCGGAACGATGTCGTCTTACCGCAAGCGCACGGTAGAGCGAAAAACGGGTACGAACACGGGGAGGCGGTGTCATACTACCTATCTTCACCTAGGTTGAGTTAAACGTACGAGTTTTATGTGTGGATGTGGATTATGGGGTGTCGTAATGGTGATGGATGCCAACGTCGTGTCACTCGATGTTGCAAACAGACTCTACACAAAGAAATAAATAAATAAAACAAAGAGAAAACAAATGAGAGAAATATCACTAGGGTTTTGGTATCCTCACTACTGCTTCGGGCACGGAATGAAGCTCATACGTGTCTAGGGATTGAATCGTCCGACGAGTCGATAATATGTTGTTTGGGCTCTTTTCTTTGGTGCCATCATCGTGGATCACCTAGTAAGCAATATATGAATATAACGAACGACTAAGGTTGGTGCCACTATCATGGATCACCACACTTATATTGCCGACGTTACAACCCTATTCAGATGTGAGGGAAATTCTAAGGACGATTGCCACTATCGTGGATCACCGTGTCTATCGAATTCCTGTCACCCCGATGATAGCTGTAATGGCCCTAGTGCCATGTATGCTAGGGTGTGTCTATTTGATTGATGTATGTAGTAAACATATACTTGAATGAGTACGTACTATGCCGGGTGCCTCCGTAGTGTATATAGGAATGGTGTGGTGCATATAGTAATTACGTAGTGTATATGGTAATGATGTGTTGGATGACCTATTGGATGAATATAGATGTATATGAGGTAGAAAATGATTGGCGTTATTGGACTTATGAATGTGTAGTGAGATTTGAGTTGGTGGGTGTGTATAGTAAAAAAACGTACTTTTTATATTATTTTAATGCAGATTATTTTAAGATAATTATTTTGTGAAGATTATTTTAAGATATTATTACTATGATTATTTTAATGAGATTCTTTGGTGCTAACTATTATTATTATCATTATTAAATTTGGGTAATGGCAATGTTGCAATTATTGTTATGTGTGTTAGTTTTAAATTATTTAGGTGATGGGACTTAAGCATATGAGAGGGGCTTGGATTATTATGGAGAAGAGAGAAGAGAGATTTTAATTAGAAAGAGAGGAGGAGTATGAGAATGGCAAACTTGTAATAAAGGGGTTCCCATTCTAATTAATTCATTTCTTCATTTCTTCATTTCTTCTATCACTTTCTTTATTCTTCTCCTATTCTTTATTTAATTTTCTTTTCCCATTTCCCTTTTCCTTCTCTCCCAAAACCTGTCGAACTTCCCCCTCCCCCCAAAATTCTACCGAAATTCCCCCCTCCCCCAAGGCCGAATCATCCCAACCAAAAAAAGAGAAAAAGAAAGAATGAAGAAGGAAAGAAAGAAAGAGAAAGATGAAGGGGAAATCCAAGAAAAGAGAAAGAGGAGTTAGGGTTTGGAGCTAGAAGATGGGATTCATGGTTGAGTTTCACGGATTTCGAAGAGGGCTTTGATTCTCCAAAGAGGTAGGAATCCATACTCTATAGTGTGATTAGTGCTTGATTTGTTTTTAATTAGAAGTTGCCATTTTAATTAAGTATGATGAAATTGTAAGCAAGATGATCTCTCTTAAGTAGGATTCCTCATTTGTATAATTAAATTTTAATTTGGGATTATTGTGTTGATTGTGGTATTATTGTGTTGATTGTGGTATTAATTTTTGAGAAAATTGTAAATCTAGTAGAGACCCTAATGTAAGCTATCATCTTTCTTAATCCACATGTTATATTGGTGCCAAAGATGATGACTTTTATCGTATTGCTAACTTAATTAGCAACTTTATTAAAGTTCATGTGCAAATATAAATGCATTATTAGTTTTTATAGGAGTTACATATTGTAAAAGTTGTGCCTCATGGTGAAATTCTCATTTAGCTTACTAAAGTCACGAAAGTTACATGTTACTTACACTAGTTGCCAAAATTTGCTAGAGGATGCTTTAGGGTTGTTAGAGAGTACTAAATGGCTCAAAGAGTGCAAGTTGAATTAATAAATTTCGAATGTTGCATCTTGATTTTGAACTATGAAATCATTTCTTGAATGTCCTCTTATTGCATGAAATAATTCATGACATGTTTATACTTAGGCATTGGGCTTGTGGGAAATTCAATGGTATTCTTTTGTTGTGTAATGGGAACTTATTTGAAAGCGAGAATGTGAAAGACATGTACATGTTGTACTTGATGGATGGAGGATGATGTATGTTGTATGAAGAGGGTTTGCGGCAAATTGTAAGTAAGATGCAATGATGTTGTATGGTTGTTGTTGAGAAGTTCATAATGCATGGAGATGAGGCTATGCTACATGGTAGTCTATAATTTCATAATGATGCTGTATAGAAAATGGTTCATGTAGCATGTAAGTTGGTTCATGTTGTATGGGAACTCTAGTACACGGAGATGGTTTATGTTTTATAGAAAATGAAGCCACAGTAATTCATGTCGCATGATAGGCTTTTCATTTCAAAGCATATTAGCACTTGTTCCTTCTTTTATGTCACCCTAAAATAGCATACTAACTTCAATGAAATTGTTGTTTAACTGCAATTACTATTTCAAACCTAATGCTAGCCATATTATTCTTTTAAGTCACCTTTGAAATTGCGCATATTAAATTTTAATGTGAATTTGCAATATGCATTTTCCTTAAGTTTCATAAGGGTTTCTATTAAAGTTAACAACCCTCTAGAGTTCACTTCTTAATTTTTAAGGACCTTTAATGGATTTTACTAAAACTAACATTTTAATTAAAAATTGATGTTTCATTTTACGGCTCTTGTGTAAATGATAATAAATTATTATTTTAAGGCTCTTTTGTAAAATTGATGTTTCATTCTTAATTAAAAATTGACCTTTAATGGATTTTACTAAAATTAATGTTTCATTTTAAGGCTCTTTTGTAAATGATAATAAATTCTTATTCATTAGTGATTAATCAATCTAATGACCTACAATAGATGGCAAGAAATATTAGTTAGCATGTAAATTAGAATGGCATTAGTTCATATTTGTGTGGGATTTCTCATTTCTCTTTTCATATTATTTTCATGCCATTTTCTTAATTGCCATGTTAAATGTCATCTTGTGTTAATTTACAACAATTATGTTATGCTATGGCTTATTGATAATTATGGGAATTATGATTGCATATGAAGGAATGCCCTCTTTGTAGTAGTTCATATGTTGCTATTTCCATGCACCTTGTATGCTTCAATTACTTAAGGGAAAGTCATTTTTCCATATTGCTATATTTTGGCCATGGGCCTAATATGTTGTTTGGTTGTGGAAATGGAAGAGTAATGTTGGCATTAATGATGTTGTGTTTATGTGTTGGACAATGGGTTTTGTTAATAGAAAGTGTTGTGCTTCATGAAAGGTGAAAGAACGTTTCAGTCCTTCTAAAGGAGGGTGACACGGGTTGGAGGAATTCCGAAGTATCGGTAGGCCTATGGGATGGACTGGTTGTGGTGTCTTTTTGGTTTGTGTGCTGGGTACACTAGTACTCCTGATGGGCTAGCGCGGTAGGGAGTGTAGAGTGGTCACCGAGGCTCCTGACAGGCTAGCATAGCGGGGAGTCCTCTTTGCTCTCATACACAGTTGGGAAGGTCCAGTCCCATACGTCGTATTCGATAATCGGGTTCCAAAAGCTAACATTGTATGAAATTGATTGATTGACTTTCTTTTACGCCTTAACCGTACTTGTTATGTTTTACTGCTACTATCGTCACCCCTCCCCTCATACCCTCTACTATGGTGATGTTCTCATTTGAGATGTACAACTCTGTTGGTTGTTTATTTGTTACACATGCCATGTTTAGTTGTGACACCTTCGCTTGTAGCACTTTGCACTCAGTAGTAGCATAGTGTGTGTTGCATTTAGGGTGGAGTATGAAATTCCTACTGGGTCACGCGTTGACGTGCCCCCGTTGACTTTTTCAGGTGTGGTTCTTGGTGTGGGTAGCTGATGGATTGTGGAGTTCTCTGGTTGAGTCTAGAGCGTGGGGTGGTGAGGGGAGAGGAGAGGGCTATGTGTACTTTGGGTTTTCTTTTGGAGTGAGAGATGCTTGTACTATATGAATTGATGTAATTGTGATGCTTGAGATGTATATGAAATTATACAGTGTTTGTTGTATTTTAATAGTTCTCTGTGACTTTGTGTCGTTCTGTGTTCATTGGTTGGTTGTTTGTTGGTCGCTACCTGTACTATTCACAGCATCTCATAGTGGACCTGCAGATACGTTTTAGTTCTCGTCAGGTACCTTGTCTTTCTGGGTATCCCATGGATGGGGTCGTGTCAACAACAAACCACAAAATAACTCTACGGTTTATCAATCTCTAGCTACGTTGTAGTGGCGCTAATATCTTGGATCGCATGCCACCATCGTGGATCATCTCGCTACGGAATATCCTTGATTATTGGGTTTATCCTAGGGTGAGTTCATCGACCACCAAGAGTTATCAATTCGAGGGTTCTAGGGTTGTCAATTCCTAGGTCCGATTGTGGTCGAATTCCTTCCCTAGGCTAAGTTCCAACATTCAAAGAACCCCAAAATCTAGATGGCTTTGGTGTGAATATCTTAAATTACCACCCCCATCAAATTGATGCCCTAGCAATAAGATTCAACCTAACCTTAGCAATAGAACTACTCAAGCATAGCAAATAACAATGAACGATAGAAATGATTGCTAGCATAATAGAAAACATAAAATAAAATAGAATTAAAGAGAAACAAGGGTACTTATCTTGATTACAATGGAGGAGGGGCCGATGGCATGGCCTAACTCCTAAAAAAGTCTTCAAGAACAAAAGAGAGCCCTCTAAGAATAACTAGCTTCTTTCCTATGACCGCTACCAAGTCTCTTATATAGGCTACCCCCAAACCCTAGAAAACCCTGCAAAATTCCAAGAGATTCGGGCAAAACCCGTTTACAAAACACAACTTAAGATGTGGACCCCAGTCAGCTCGGACCGAGTGGAATTTCCACTCGGCCGAGTGGCAGATTCCATCACTGAACTGCCATCTTACAAAAATCCTCCATATTTCATCTGACCACCATTTGGTGTGTTCTTACTGGACTTGGAATCTTCATGAGGTCTATTATCCATGAAAAATATGCGAAAAATACTTTGCCAATTGAAATGATAGCAGATATTCAAAGAGTGAGAGGCTCTTCTTCCTTCTCCTTCCACTTCTCCTTATCAAATCCTCTTCTCCACCACGTCTAGCATGTCATCATGAATCTTCATGGTGTTTTTGCATCGCCGATCATCCCATTGACTCCAAATTGCTCTAATATTGCTCCAAATCCCTGAAATACAACAAAATGCTCTTAAAGCCAAATAGTCCCAAATAGTTGTATAAAAGCGTATAAAATGGGGAGTTGGAAGGTGAATGCGCCATGGAAATATGCGACTAATCATGCAAAATAGGATCATAGTAATCTTGCAGGTGTATTCATTAATAAATTTTATCCACCATCAAAGACCGTCAGACTGAGAAATTCTTTGATGTCATTCAAGCAAGGAGCGCAAGAATATTTATAAGAAGCGTGTAAACGATTCAAAGATCTTCAACACCAATGCCCCTACCATGTTATCAATGATTGGGAGTTGATTCATAGCTTTTACAATGGATTGAAATAAGATATGAAGATGATTATAGAGGCCATCACTAATGGGCGATCTAGGCAAAGACTTCAGGAGAAGCCACGACATTAATTGAAGAAATGGCTTCTAATAATCAACATTGGGCCGATGAGAGAGCCCAATCATCATCATCATTATTCAAGCAGGCTAGTATCTATAAGACCAAAGCAATGGCAAAATTGACCAGGAAATTTGATACTCTGTCTAAGTTGGTAAAGAGGAATGAAAAGAAGCTAAGAGAGCCGTCTAGTGCTCATGATACATCATCTGGTGCAAGTATGGGTAACTGGCAAGGTTAGAGCCAAGTCATGTATGTGGAAGCTGAGACACTTGAGGAACCTGTGAAGCAGGTTCAGTATGTTACAGATTATAAGACTGGGAGTGAAAACAATTAATCTTGGGTGAATTCAGCTTGGAAGACTCACCCCGGATTTTCTTATGCAAATAGAGTAGAGCTTTGAATCTGCCTTAACAACAACCATGCCAGCAACAACAAGCTCTCCCACCACCTCAGCAGCAACAATATCAGCAGAGGCCACAACAACAATAATACCAGTAGAGGTAGCAGGTGGGGCCTTACAGACCCCTTGGTTACAATTAGAATTGGCGGCCGCAATACCAACAACAGGTGCCACAGAAGTCTGCACATGAGATCACGGTTAAGGAGTTCATGCTACATAGGAGACGATCAATACTGAATTGTTAGCAGACCAGAAAAATCTCAACACCGTTGTTGCACAGTTGGTGGAACAAATGACTCAATTGGATAGAGCTCAGAATCAATTACCGTCAAAATCGGAAGTGAACCCAAGGAGCAACACCGGCCACATTAATGCAGTGGTGGTAGTAACTACTAGAGGCAGGAAGAATCCAACACACGTCACGATTTAATCTCCAACTTCCAAACATACTATCCAGGTCGAGACCGAAGGAGATAAGGAAGCCGAGGGACCCACCGTGGTCGTTGATGGAGATGATGCTATTGAAAATATTGAGCCACAGAAAGAGAGAGTATATATGCAGTTGGATCTGGATCTAAGTCTAGGGGGGTGAATAGGCTTATAAAAATGCTCGCGCAACCCACGAGAAATCACACGCAGTTAAAATCACAGGTAGGGTAAATAATAGACAATCACAGATGCACAACAGATTTACCCTGGTTCTGTCGCACCCATGACGTACGTCCAGCCCTAAAAGCAACTACTATATTAGAAATGTTACCTAGTACAGCCTGTAGCTAGAGCACCCACTCTACACTCACCTGGCTCTCAGTACCTGCACTCACCAGAGTGATCAACAAATATAATCCTAGCAAATGCTCTCTCTTGACTAGTCCCAACTAGCCAAGTCCCTTTTGTCTAGCACCCACCAGACAAGACCCCAATAGTATCACAAATGGGGGTAAAGTTTTCCTTACAGAGATCGCTACACCAATACAAAGATAAATAAATAGAGTTTTAGAAATGCTCAGTAATGGTGTGTCGTCTCTGTCGTTCAGTGCGTGGTCAGATCAATCTGACAAGTAGTAAACTCTGATGGCCCCTCAATAGTTCGGCTCCCCTCTCGATGAAACTTGCGCCATCCACCAAAGGTTGAAACTTGCAGCTGTAACGGCCGCTTTCCGACCGTACGTATTTTAGCGCGTATTTTGTTTCGTAGGCGTAATTTTCGTATTTGATTTTTATTATTATATACCGTAGCTTGGACACGCGATTGAACCCTGTTTTCACGATCCTCTCGGAGTCATGATCGCCCCGGTATTTTCTTTGTAATTTTTAGACGTCAAAGGACCAATCTGCTTATCTCACTACAATTTATAAAATACATTTTTACATAAGTTTGAGGTTTATATAATTCTGTATGCTACCTAAAAAAACATACTTACGAATATTAATTAGTTTTAAGGGCCCAACCTCTTTTACCCAGTACTCTATTTACAGCCGTTGTATTTTTTTAAAAAGCAGAATCAAATCCGGTTGATATCTCAACCTATTAGATTTTAACCTAATACTAACCCTATCTGACCCTATTCCTATCCTAACCAACCCAACACTCGTCCCACGTTCCACACGTTGCCTCTCCCTTGACCCGTTCCCCACGGGAGCAGCAGATAAAGCCTACCCACCTAAGCTAGGAGAGAAACCTTCTTCACGTACTGCCCTTTATAAAAACTAAGACAAGGTCTTTTAGTATCAGCCTATCACACACAGCATGCCTACATAACCCTACTACTCTTTGCTTATAAAAATAAAACCCTAGCTTCTTTTCTTTTGTTCTCTCCATACGCCAAACTAGCAGCCGCCCTACCCTCATCTTTTCTCGCGAGCGCACGCAAGCGCGCTAACAACTCACGGCCACCTTCTCATCCCTCGCCCAGGTGCACGTCGCCCAGCAGCGGCCTCATCTCCTCCGCGCGTTTCTCCCCTCGCCCACGTAAACATCGACCCAGCACCCCCTCATCCTCGCAGCGTCCACCTCTCACGGCGACCCCACTGTCCGGCCATCTCCCCCATTTCTTCCGGCAACCCCGCTGTTCGGCCATCTCCCCCATTTCTTCTGACAACCCCCACACACGTGAATCTCTCCCGGCCTCTTTTCCTTGAGTCATCGGCCACCACAATAGCAGACTTCCGCCGCCGGTCTCCTCCACCTATCCCTGCCGCCAGATCCCCTCGACAGCAACAGGCCGTCGGTCATCCCTGATCCCACAATCCGCGCGCATCCATCTCTTTCAAGAACTCATCCCGGCAGCCCTCTATCCTCTTCTTTTTTTGCCGAGGCGCCGTCGTCCTCTCAGCCGTCTCTCCGACGTCCCCTCCCTGAGGCGCCGCACCACCATCAACTCGTCGCTGCCCTCGTCGCTTCACCTACAATGCACCCTAGGAGGAAGAACGTGATAAGGTTAGTGTGCAGTTCCTTATTAGGGTTATCTATATATAGGTCGATATATATGATATTATGTTAAATATAATAGCAGCACTAGTTTTAGATATTAATATATGAGTATAGCTAGTTATATCGGTACTAGAAAGTGTGTAAGTACTGTTATATGGTACTGTGAGTTTGCATGCATGGTTACCCAAGCAAATGTGTTAATATATGATTGTAACATCACACAGACTTCTTAATGAGTTATTACATTAAGTTGGGTTATAAAAACAGTAAATTTTAATAAGTAAATTTTGTTTAACTGATAAAGGAAATCTAATGACGCAGAGACAGTCACGCCTTCCGTTCGACCACGTGAACACTATAGACCAGTGACGAGACGTTCCGGAAATTGGAGTCGCGACGCGATCCGTTGCCATTTCCAAATTCGACTCCGATTCCCGCGTGTTCGTCAACCAGGTTGGTTCCCGCTACTCGTAGTAACCCACACGTTACGTCATTGAAAACCCAACTAAAATCAGTAACTAATAACTAAATTTACTTTCTGCTCCTTTAAAACGATGCGGAACCGTAGATCAACGATCGGACTGTTTGACTGTGCACATAGGATAGAATCGTCGGATAGGTTGAACGTACATTTTTGGCATGTGACTATTAGGGTAGCCACGTTTAACCTAGAAATGAACATTAATAGGATCAATGATGAGCGTGACTTGACATCATCGCTTAACTCGTTTCAGACAACCCCTCACCGACGCTTCGCCTCGACGAGACGCTCCCGACGGACGTATCGATCGCCATCACAGGCAAGTGTGTTCACTTGCGTAGTTTTGGCCACGTTTAGGCCATTGTTTCCCTTAAACTGTAACAAGTAATAACAAGAGAACCAGACGTGAAATAATAGCGTCTGGGACACCCCACTACAGCCTGGACTTGACGACTAAGTCCGGGCACAGCAACAACAACTGACACCATAGGTTTTATCTGTGTGCGCGTGTGTGGACCCCCTAGAATCAACAATAACAACTGCTACCATAGGTTTTATCTGTGTGTGCGTGCGTGTGGACCCCCTAGAATGAACAACTCTCATCCATACTCATCTTGTCATGTCATGTCATGTATTGCATAAGCCTACGAGCGAATAGGGCACTGTCCAAGCTAGAGAGGGTGATCCCTTGTCACGATTGGAAACAGATAAGCCTGTGGGCGAATATGGCACTCTCCAACCTGGAGGGAGTGATCCCTTGTCATGATTGGTAATACATAAGCATGCGGGCGAATGGGGCACTCTCCAAGCTAGGAGAGTGAACCCTTGTCACGATACATAAGCCTGCGGGTGAATAGGGCACTCACCGAGTAAGTGAGTGATCTCTTGTCATGTCTTGTCTTGTGCACTTGGGCTGGGGTAGGGTTGAGCGTGCTCACGGGGAGAGGGTCTGATCCCCCTCGAACCGTAAGGCGTGAACCTTTCGTGTCACACACTTGTCTTGTCTTGTCCCGTCTAGTCTAGTCTTGTAGCCAGTAGCACACGCTATGGCTATTGCCTGTCATGTTTACTTTTCAGCGTTGTCTTTACTTTCTTGCATGTATACATATCTGCCATGCTGTTGCATCATCATCATGTAAACAACTTTTAAAATGTCAACCTTAAAATGTTATACACCTTGCAGTGGAGTCTTCACGCGTTTACTTGCAGACTTCGCCTGACGTACAACCACTTTCTCTTGGTGTTTGTACGTTAGGTTCTGAGACAGGGTTAGTAGATCCGGAGCCGGTACCAGAGGACTTGGAGTAGGAGTGCGTTGCTGATCAGGAGTACGACCCGAGTGAGGACCAGTCTTAGAGGTTCCGCTGTTACTGACTTTGAAGGTTCAGTCACTTTCTAGTTTGGGTGTGTAGCACCATTTTGCTTTCTGTTTTAGGTTGGGTGCGTAGCACCATTAGTTTCCTTTTTCTACGTTATAGCCATGCTGGGCTCTTTTTTTAACTTTTGTACTCTCTGGATATTATCTCTTATTATTAATGAATGCAACCTCCTTTCTGTACTTTCTGTTGTTCCGATTTTATAAATGCAAGAACCTGAAATCTTTTAAAATGGCACCCCCTACAGACGCTTATTGGGTCCGAGCTTCACAGCTCCGGCCCAAGCAGACCTTAGTCACGTTTCGCTTCCGCCGTTTTGGGAAGCGGGGCGTTACAGCAGCCTTTCCCAAAAAATTAGAACTTATGGACTTCACCCAAAATTGAATCTTGCGGCACGTTAGGAATTTTTGTGTGACAGATCAAGACTTCGGCCTAGGTCTTTGAATCCTGCAGCTGCCAACAAAATAAATAGAGAAATAAAAATCAACTTGCGGCAACCTGGGATTTGTAAAGAAAGAGAAACAAAGTGCACTGCCCTTTTGAGATTATCAAAGGGGAATAAACAAATCGGCCTTGTTTCTCCTTTTTTGATTGGCCCCCAAAAAATGTTACGGCTGGAGCAAGAGAAAGATGCGGCTCAAAAATTGTTTTCAATGGAGAGAAAAGCTTCGGCCTCCTTTTGTTTTGTGGAAAATTGTCAGGGGGAGAAGTTTTTCTTTTGGGTCGGCCAACTCCTGGGATATTTCGGCTTAGGGGAAATCGAAAGGAGCTTGCGGCATTTCCTTGATAATTTCAGAGAGAAGAACACCCAAGTAATTCGGCAGGGTTTTATTTAATTGAGAGCAAAACAAAAAATTAACAAAAGATTTGCAAAGGCATGTTGCTCTAATGATTTTCTCACATTAAAAGGATTACATGCGGCACTTTGGGGATCTGAGATTTTTGATGACGCAAAGAAGTGCGGCGCCTTGGATTTATCATAAGGGGAATTGTTTTGTGCGCTCTTGGTAATTTAAATTTTGGAGATGAAAACAACAATAGGCCCTTGTCGGGTTTTAAAGGAGAGAAATAAAAATTAGGTCTGTACTTTTGTTTTGGTTTTCAAAGGTGACTTTTTTGTGCGGCTGTGTTGGAAAAAACCTAGGGCTCTTGATTATTTGTTTTGTGATATTGGCCGCAGGTTTTGTGCTGTTGGCTCACAAATAATAATTTCGGCTAACCCCTTTTAGACTTTCCCTTGATTGCTTCCTTCTTCACATCATATTGGCCACCTCTCACAGTGAGTCACTCCAAGCTTTTCCTTTCCCGAAACACTTAACACACACGTTAAAAACGTTCACACATGTTTGTTATCATCAAACACGAAGTTCATAGATCGTTGCTATCAACAATCTCCCCCTTTTGATGATGAAAAACTACGTATAAGATTTGAGCATTAAGTTTCCAAATAGTGCGTGTGAAAGTGTGATGATAGTGGGTGACATCAATGAGATATAATGATGTGCAAACAATGATGTGTAAAGTTAACAATATGCATGCTCCCCCTATATCCATGCTTCCCATTAATCAAACAATCAAATACCAAATCTTTCCAAATTTTTCTCTCCATTTGTTATCATCAAAAGTTATAACATGAAGTCAAAATCATATAACATGCAAAAAGAGAGTTTTATTAACCATCACCAACAATTGCATGCATACTATCATAGAATAATCAAGTCAAAATCCAAAGAAATTAAACAACTAAGACTTCAACACCAACATGTATATGCGATGATTAAAATTGAAGCACATAGGAAGAATCATTAAGAAAACAACCAAAACCAATCCACATTTTCCATATAACGTCATATCACCTAGGATTGATTTTCCCCATCTCATTAAAAATGAGTTCAAGGTACCACATCCCAAAACATAGCCTATAAGGACTCTTAGATGTGGGGGTGGTAGTGCTTGACGAGTACATATACCAACGCTAAAGTTTACCCATAAAGCTTATGTTGGATACTCGTGGGTAATACCGTTGCCAAGGATTGTATCCATTTTTCATACAGAGCAATTATTCTTCTTTTTCAAATTTTTAATAATCATAACAGCATGTTTATTTGCTCAATTTTTATCCATGGCAAGGTATATCATATCCCTTAGATTTTCAGTGAAGTTTTCCTCCTACATTCACTTTCCATACTTTATAAATGAAATCTCCAAATGTGCAACAATAATAATACATGTGAAAGTGAAATAGTAGGTGTAGAACTCAAGTTATTTTCAGTCATCGAACATGCCATGAATATTTAGAAAGATGAATATGCGCATGTAGCAAAAGTAATAATACACCAATTTCTACATAGATATGAAAATCATTCATGCAGACTTCTTTTAATGAATCAAAGAGAAAGATACACATTTAAGCACCATCTTTTTGTATGTTTTTTTTCGTTTTTATGCATGAAGTACCATAGCAAACATGAGATGCAGTCACACAAACAAAAAACATGCACACATAACAATGCAACTACTAGCACACACACGAAACAAAAAAATCACACACACAAAAAGCTATGAAGGTATGCATTAAGTTCAAAGAGAAAGATATACCTTCGCGTCGCCGTTTGGCTAAGGAGCTATATAATGAAAACGTTCAATTGAAAACTCCTCACAAAATCTCCATCGTACCTACATGGTAGGTGCTATGTGTGATCTTGGAATCCAACAAGGTCCACTCACGTTAGTCATCAAAGATTTAGAAACTCATATTTGTTTGAACTTAATGTTTTTGTTCCTATATTTGCAATCATATGAAGTATGACCAACACATCCACATGTAAAGCACTTTGCATGAAAATTTCCAACCTTTGTTGTTTCAATGTGAACTTTTCTATATTTTGTTTTTTCAACATTTTTAAAACCATATCCTAGTCCTCGTCTATTATTGCCATAAAGTTGATTTTCAAGAATAATGTCCAAATTTTGTTTTCCAATAGAAAATTTCTTTAATGACAATTTTTTCTCGCGACTTTGGATTTCAAATGAGCATTTTCGTTCACAAGCAAAGTACATTTACTTATAAATGCTATCTTATTTTCCTCTTCCTTCCTTTTAAAATCATCCATTTTCTTTTTAAACTCGTTATTCAACATGCATAATTTATTATTAAGCTCTTTAATCTCACAATCTTTTTCATCTTTGAGCTTAAATAAATCTTGTTTTAACATGCTAATGTCATTTAAAAAGGAAGGGCAAGAAAGACAAGTATTTTCAAGGAACCTAGATTTTTCATTTTTCAACAAAGCAATAGTAGAATTACAATCAAGATGTTTTTCTTTTAAATCATTTGTTTCATGAAACATGTCACAATTTTCTATTTGTAATTCACCATTAGACTCTTTGTAACCTTCTAACTCAGATTCTAGGTTCACAATAACATCTTGCATACATCAAAAATACATCGTTGTCTATCAAGTTCAGCTTGCATTTCTTTGCATAAATTTATAAGATCAACTCTTTTATTAGTGCAAGAAGTTACCTCATCCAATTCTCCCATTAGGCAGAGGGAGGTGAAAGCTAAATTCTCAGCCTCTTCATTTTCAGCTTCGCTGTCCATGTCCCATGTAATCATTTTTGCTTTTCCTTTTTCTTTAGCAACTTGAGCGGTCTCTTGTTTGCAATGCTTCATATAATGGCCTCTCCTGTTGCATTTAAAACATATGACATGCTCAGTAGCAGTCTGCTCAGAAGAATTTTTAGTAGAATTAAAATTATTGGAACGATTAAACCTGTTTTTCATTTCTGATGAATTTCCTGAAGTTTCTGACCATCAATGCCATCTCCTCATCATCGTCATCTTCACTAGCTTTCAGAGCTAGTGGCTTTGGAGCTTTTTCCTTCTCCTCAGGATTTTCTCTAGCTTTAGCGTTCTGCAACTCAAGCTCGTGAGACATTAAATTACCTATCAAGTCCTCCACCCTCATCTGAGATAGATCTTTCGCTTCTTGGATGACAGTTACTTTAGGCCTGAATGAGCTTGGTAGCGCCCTTAATATTTTCCTTACTTGTTCAAGGCTAGAGTATGGCTTACCGGGGGAGCTAGATTTATATACGATGTCCGTGAATCTCGTGAACATCTCCTTGACAGACTCAGATGGCAGCATGCAGAAACTCTCATATTCTGTACTCAGCAGCGCAAGTCTGGATTCCTTCACTTGTGACGTTCCTTCATGCGTCACCTCTAGTGTATGCCATATTTTCTGCACAGTTAGACAATGTGAGATACGATTAAATTCAGATTTATCTAATGAAAAAATGAGCGCATTCATGGCTTTATTATTCAAGGAAAATCGTTTTTTATCATTGTCATCCCATTTATCTTTAGGTTTCAACATTTCAGTATCTTGAATTTTAATCATGGTATGACTATAGCCTTTTTCAACAATATTCCATATATTATAATCAACAGCAGCTAAGTGGATTTTCATTCTAGTTCCTATAAGCATAATCTACTCCATTAAATCTAGGGGGTCGTGAAATAGACCGACCTTCAGCAAAAGCATAGTCTAGGGAATCCATGGTCAATCAAGGCTAGATCCTAAAAACCTAGCTCTGACACCACTTGTTGGATCTGGATTTAAGCCTAGGGGGAGGGGGGTGAATAGGCTTATAAAAATTCTCGCGCAACCCACGAGAAATCACACGCAGTTAAAATCACCGGTAGGGTAAATAATAGACAATCACATGTGCACATCAGATTTACCCTAGTTCGGTCGCACCCACGATCTACGTCCAGCCCCAAAAGCAACTACTATATTAGAAATGTTACCTAGTACAACCGGTAGTTAGAGCACCCAGTCTACACTCACCTGGCTCTCAGTACCTACACTCACCAGAGTGCTCAACAAATCTAATCCTAGAAAATGCTCTCTCTTGACTAGTCCCAACTAGCCAAGTCCCTCTTGTCTAGCACCCAGTAGACAAGACCCCAATAGTATCACAAATAGGGGTAAAGTTTCCCTTACAGAGATCGCTACACCAATACAAAGATAAATAAATAGAGTTTTAGAAATGCTCAGTAATGGTGTGTCGTCTCTGTCGTTCAGCACGTGGTCAGATCAATCTGACAAGTAGTAAACTCTGATGGCCCCTCAATAGTTCGGCTCCCCTCTCGATGAAACTTGCGCCATCCACTAAAGGTTGAAACTTGTAGCCTTCCCCAAAAATTAGAACTTACGACCTTCACCCAAAATTGAATCTTGCGGCACGTTAGGAATTTTTGTGTGAGAGATCAGGACTTCGGCCTGGGTCTTTGAATCCTGCAGCTGCCAACAAAACAAAGAGAGAAATAAAAATCAACTTGCGGCAACCTGGAATTTGCAAAAAAAGAGAAACAAAGTGCACTGCCCTTTTGAGATTATCAAAGGGGAATAAAAAAATCGGCCTTGTTTCTCCTTTTTTGATTGGCCCCCCAAAAAAAGGTTACGGCTGGAGCAAGAGAAAGATGCAGCTCAAAAATTGTTTTCAATGGAGAGAAAAGCTTCGGCCTCCTTTTGTTTTGTGGAAAATTGTCAGGGGGAGATGTTTTTCTTTTGGTTCGGCCAACTCCTGGGATATTTCGGCTTAGGGGAAATCGAAAGGAGCTTACGGCATTTCCTTGATAATTTCAGAGAGAAGAACACCCAAGTAATTCGACATGGTTTTATTTGATTGAGAGCAAAACAAAAAATTAACAAAAGATTTGCAAAGGCCTGTTGCTCTAATGATTTTCTCACACAAAAAGGATTACATGAGGCTCTTTGGGGATCTGAGATTTTTGATGACGCAAAGAAGTGTGGCGCCTTGGATTTATCAAAAGGGGAATTGTTTTGTGCGCTCTTGGGAATTTAATTTTTGGAGATGAAAACAACAACAGGCCCTTGTAGGTTTTTAAAGGAGAGAAATAAAAAATTAGGTCTGTGCTTTTGTTTTGATTTTCAAAGGTGACTTTTTTGTGTGGCTGTGTTGGGAAAAAAACCTATGGCTCTTGATTATTTGTTTTGTGATATTGGCCGCAGGTTTTGTGCTGTTGGCTCACAAATAATAATTTCGGCTAACCCCTTTCAGACTCTCCCTTGATGTTTTGATTTTCAAAGGTGACTTTTTTGTGCGGCTGTGTTGGGAAAAAAACCTATGGCTCTTGATTATTTGTTTTGTGATATTGGCCGCAGGTTTTGTGCTGTTGGCTCACAAATAATAATTTCGGCTAACCCCTTTCAGACTCTCCCTTGATTTCTTCCTTCTTCCCATCATATTGGACACGTCTCACAATGAGTATCTCCAAGCTTTCCCTTTCCTGAAACACTTAACACACACGTTAAAAACGTTCACACATGTTTGTTATCATCAAACACGATGTTCATAGATCGTTGCTATCAACATACGCCACCCATTCCATTTCCCCAAAGGTTGTGAACGCTAGGTTGGAGAAGAAGTTTTCTCGCTTACTGAAGTATCTGATAGGCATTAGCCTAAATATCCCATTTTTAGACGCCATCATAGAGATCCTGACATATGCCAAGTTTTTGAAAGACTTGATAACGGGACAAAAAAGGACGGATAAGATTATGCTAGCCGAGCAAGGGACATGGTTCGTCAATAAGGACAAGAGGCCAAAGAAGCTCAAGGATCCTAGTAGCTTCAGAATTCCATGCACATTAGGCGGAGTCCCCCTACAGAAAGCTTTAGTTGATTTAGGAGCGCGCGTCAGTCTTATGCCCTTCACCATGTTTAAAAAGTTGAATACGTGGACCGATCTGAAGCCAATCGACTTGAAGATACAACTTGTTGACGGATGCATTACTGGATCGGTTGGTAAGCTGAAAGCGTGCCATTGTAGATACATGGCGGACTTTGCGTGCAATGTGACTTTGTCATCATGGACGTAAATGAAGTTAGCGATACGTCGCTTATACTTGGGCGGCCTTTCTTGGCCACAGCTAGAGTCATCATTGACGTGCAGGAAGGAATGTTGTCACTCAATGTTGGAAACATTGAAGTTGAATTCCATCTCTCGCGGGCTATGAAGAACCGATCGACGATTGAAGAGAATGATTATGGAGACCTCCTTGAAGAGGCTATAGAAGTAGCCATGCCATATATAGTCAAGACACCGCTTATGGAAAATTCAGACGGGGACCTGATTCCTGAAGAAAGTACTCACATTGAAGACGCCCGGGCCCTCTCATTGATGAAGAGGAGAACGACGCTGACATCGTTAGGATAAGAGAGCTCTGTAAACTCTCTTCTGGGAAACAACCGAAGAAGTACATGTCACCGGTAAAGCCACAATCAATGTCATCGAAGGAGAAGAAGGAGCCTTTAAAGGCTAGAACTGAAGTCCCACCAACATGAAGAAGGAGGCACAACATGAGGAGACCAAGCAAGAAAAGGTCGAGTAATCCAAGCCCACCGGTCTCCTAACTAAATTTGATAAGCACATCTCTTATGCACCGAATATTCTGTGCTGAACGCAAATTATCAGGGATAGAGCTCAAGACCATAAACAAGCACTTATCGGGATGTAACTCGATGTTAAATCTTCGTTTTAGTTCGTTTTAGTTTTTATTTTGTTTGAAAATGCAAAAAAAATTGAAAAATCAAAGTTAGAGAAATTCTGATATTGGGCGATACTTTATCTGTAGGAAGAAGATCATAAGGATGAGCAACAACGAGGAAGTTGATGGAGAGCTCATGCAATGAAGGAGATCCATGGTATGTAGAAGTTTGAAGGAGAAAAGACGGAGGAATTTGGAGAACGAAAGCGAGAAAGAAGATGAAGATCATCAGAATAGAAGAGCATAAAAGAGCTGAAAAGTTAGCCTCACTCAGCCGACGGAGACTCTCACTCGACCGAGGGACAAATACTGAACATGGAAGTGAAAATTCTCGACACTGTTAATTTATACCACTCGAACGAGTGAAAATCTCACTAGATCGAGTGGATCCATGTAGCAGAACCCGAAAATCGTCCCCTCACTCGAGTAAGTGTCTATCCACTCGACCGAGTGGGAGACTATAGCAGAATTACTAAAACGGCCGTTCTGTTTCATCTTTTGACTTGATTGAGTGACTCATCTCACTCGATCGAGTCAGTCGACCCAGTTGCCTAGAAAACCATGCCCATGTCGTTCTGAGTCCTGAAAAATATAGAGGAGCACATCAATGTGTGCCCAGTAGGAACCAACTTGGGTTTGGAATTCCATTTAAGGTTATCAAATTCCAAGGCAAACAAGAGATATAGAGTATATAAGTAAGTTATATAATGAAAATTAAATAGTTAAAACAAGGAAATCATACATGCGGTCCAGTGTCGAGTTACTGCAAGGAAAGGGTTGGCACGAATAATAATAATAATATTAATAATAACAACACGAGTATTTAGGTAATCACTATCTGATAAAACAAGTGCAAGTGCATGTGGTAAGACATAGAGTCACAAAGAAATAGGCAAGTGAAGGGGAAGCGCTGCCAGCAGAAGGAGAAACATGCCAATACTCATTTTATTATTTGATAATTGAATTTAATTTGGAACTTGGGTAAACTGTGTGATACTAAAACCTGGACTTCACCCCAAATTTGGGGTGAATAAAGCACACGGCGCAGTGGACACGTGCACTGTACAACACCGGGCCTCTCACCTCCCCCGTCCCTAGCAGGAGTGAGGCTATCCACATATAACCTAACCTCCGTATGACTTCTCCACTCCCGGTAAAGGCGAGTGGGTATAAGTATCCCCTCCACTCCCGGTAAAGGCGAGTGGGTAAGCTCCACACATCACATAATCATCTCCCAACTTCACAGTCCAGGCCACATATCCACAATTTACTCAAATTCCACCTAAACCCCGGGATTTGCTAACTCACCCTCATTAGAGAGGACTGAGATTTATTCAATTTTATAAGTTAAAATCATAAGTGACACGTTAGGGGTTTCAATGGCATGGATGTGCACATGTCACTTCAACTGTTCGTCATCAAACATAGGGTCATACACTCACGTGACATGCCCTCAATTACAACATATCATCCACTCACAATTTCGATATATCTATGCCATTCAAGCCACTAACTTTACCAATCATCACCGTGGCCCAAGGCCAACACTAACATATGCAAGTTACTCAACTTATTGGATTTTGCCTTCATTGAGGCATTTCTTCAAACACGTGGTGAGCGTGACGTGCACGTCCATAAGAACATTAGCAAATCAATTGACAAGACATATCATTAATCTCATTTACATTCAAGAACAATAATCATGGACAATTGGGGTATAAATGACAATATTACACAAATCATATCACCATGCAAAAGCTTCAGCTAGCAGAAATTGCACATGATGTCATAAAAAGTAGCTGATATCATCCATTTATACACATAATTTAGCAAAACTTCCTAAATGAAACATGTAGATATGATAGTTTTGGATCCACAGATAAGTTTTCATGCAAAAATATTAAGTATTTGATTTATGGTGAATTATTTAGTGAAGGGTGTTAAATCTGTTTTCAGACAGATTTCTGGGACTGTGTTCAAAGCCAATAGGATATTGAAATCGTTCGAGGGGCAAAACGGTCATTTGGACTAAATTTGCTGTACGTACACACTTAAATGGTGTGTACGTAAAGTAATGGCATACTTGTAAATACTTGAATGTGTGAGGGGTAGTTTGGTCATTTAATAATTAACATGGCTTATGGGATAAGCCATGGAAAACCATCTTCTAGAATTCTCTCCCTCTTTCTCTCCTTTTCTTCTCTTTTCTTCTCTTTTCTTCCATTAACCTTATCCCCTCTCCTCCCTCAAAGCCTCCCCCTCTCTTACAAATTTCGTGCTCCCCTCTACCCCTTCCATGTTGACCAAATCCAAGGAAAAAAAGGAAAATGAAGAAGAAGAAGAAGGAGAAAGAAGATGGAGTGAAGAGAAAGAGAAAGAAGAGAAAGAAAGGAGGAAAATCAGGCTTTTGAGGTAGGAACTTCTTTGGTTTGGAATTCCACTTCTTTATTCTTGCAACCATGTTTTTATAGCATGTTTTACTTGATATGGATTAGGGATGGTGAAATTTCATGAGCCATGTTTCAATTTCACAAAGTATCCCTTGAAATTTTTAGTAAAAACATCCCCTTTAAAAGCTTGAATTTTTGTTTTGTGTTGTTGCTGTAATTTAAGTTACTGTAGCTCGAATTGGATTTCGAAAAAAATATGAGCTTGTAGATCTTGAAGTTCTACACCAAAATCATATAAAATATGACATAGTTTCCATTCAGAAATTAGGAGAAATAAATCCATCTTTACAGCATGTCTGTTTGATTTTCAGTGTTGACACAGTTTAGTAAAATTGTCCTACAGATCTGCACACATCTTGGAAATTTATGATTTTGGTCTTGTTGGAAAGCTAACAAGTTATTCTAAAGGTTCATCAGGCTGCTCTCATGTCGAATTTCAGGCTAGAACATGCCCAAAATTGGCTTTGAACACAGACCCTAAAATCTGTCTGAAAAACAGAATTGACACGCTTCACTAATTAATTCATCATAAATCATATAGTTCATATTTTTACATAAAATTTTATCTGTAGATCCACAACTGATATATCTTAAACTTTCATTTATAAAGTCACAGTAATATCAAAACAACACCACAGGTAACTTAGTACAGTAACAACATGTCATATATACAACTTCCATTAATGTACATAGCCCAGGTGCACCACTACATCTACTCCATCATTCTCCACCTCCCAATACCACCATATCACACCACAAGACAACTCACATCAAATGCTACCCCTGAACCCGGCTCCAAATCACTTCCAATCAAGCTAATCCTGCTACCTGAAAAATAAGGAGGAGCACATCAATGTGTGCCCCAGTAGGAACCAACTTGGGTTTGGAACTCCGATTTAAGGTTATAAAATCACAAGGCAAGCAAGAGAAATAGAGCAAGTAGCTAAGAGATATAATGAAAATTAAATGATTAAAACAGGGAAATCATACCTGCGGTCCAATGTCGAGTTACTGCAAGGAAAGGGTTAGCACAAATAATAATAATACTAACAACAATAATAATAACACGAGGGTTTAAGCAACCAATATCAAATAAGATAAGTGCAAGTGCCTGAGGCATGACATAAAGCCACAAAGTATGGGCAAGGGTGAAGGGAAAGTGCTGCCAGCAGTAGAAGTAACACATATATCTTATTTTATTATTTTAGAATTGAGTTAATTGGAATTTGGGTAAACTGTGTGATACCAGGACCTGGACTTCACCCCAAATTTGGAGTGAATATAGCACATGGCGCAGTGGACACGGGCACTGTACAACACCGGGCCTCTCACCTCCCCCGTCCCTGGCAGGAGTGAGGCTGTCCACATATAACCCAACCTCCGTATGACCCCTCCACTCCCGGTAAAGGCGAGTGGGTATAAGTATCCCCTCCACTCCCGGTAAAGGCGAGTGTGTATAAGTATCCCCTCCACTCCCGGTAAAGGCGAGTGTGTATAAGCTCCACACATCACACAATCATCTCCTAACTTCACAGTCCAGGCCTCATATCCACAATTTACTCAAATCCCACCTAAACCCGGGATTTGCTAACTCACCCTTATTAGTGAGGACTGAGATTTATTCAATTTTATTAGTTAACATCATAAGTGACACGTTAGGGGTTTTGATGGCATGGGTGTGCATATATCGCCTCATCTGCACATCATCAAACATAGGGTCATGCACTCACGTGATATGCCCTCTATCACCGCACATCATCCACTCAAAATTTTGATGTATCCATGCCATTCAAGCCACTAACTTCACTAATCATCACCGTGGCCCAAGGCCAACACTAACATATGCACGTTACTCAACTTATTGGATTTTGCCTCCATTGAGGCATTTCATCGAACATATGGCGGGCGTCATTCATATCATGGCTACACAATAAAATTTACATGTGTCAAGGGTATGAACATTCATTCCACCACACAACCATAGTAAGCAAGAATAATGATGGCAACTTAACCACAATTAATGAAAAGAATATCACTTAATGAATTCAGCTTGCTGAAATTGCAAGAACAACCATAAAGATCAATATATTTCATCCATTTATCTTGGGAATTTAACAAAACTTTATAAATGAAAGTTGAAGATATATCAGTTGTGGATATACAGATAACGTTTTATGTAAAAATATGAACTATATGATTTATGATGAATTAATTAGAGAAGTGTGTCAATTCTGTTTTTCAGACAGATTTTAGGGTCTGTGTTCAAAGCCAATTTTGGGCATGTTCTAGCTTGAAATTCGACATGAGAGCAGCCTGATGAACCTTTAGAATAACTTGTTAGCTTTCCAACAAGACCAAAATCATAAATTTCCAAGATGTGTACAGATCTGTAGGACAATTTTACTAAACTGTGTCAACACTGAAAATCAAACAGACATGCTGTAAAGATGGATTTATTTCTCCGAATTTCTGAATGGAAACTATGTCATATTTTATATGATTTTGGGGTACAACTTCAAGATTTACAAGCTCATATTTTTTTCGAAATCCAATTCGAGCTACAGTAACTTAAATTACAGCAACAACACAAAACAAAAATTCAAGCTTTTAAAGGGGATGTTTTTACTAAAAATTTCAAGGGATACTTTGTGAAATTGAAACATGGCTCATGAAATTTCACCATCCCTAATCCATATCAAGTAAAACATGCTATAAAAACATGGTTGCAAGAATAAAGAAGTGGAATTCCAAACCAAAGAAGTTCCTACCTCAAAAGCCTGATTTACCTCCTTTCTTTCTCTTCTTTCTCTTTCTCTTCACTCCATCTTCTTTCTCCTTCGTCTTCTTCTTCATTTTCCTTTTTTTTCCTTGGATTTGGTCAACATTGAAGGGGTAGAGGGGAGCACGAAATTTGGAAGAGAGGGGGAGGCTTGGAGGGAGGAGAGGGGATAAGGTTAATGGAAGAAAAGAGAAGAAAAGAAAAGAAAAGGAGAGAAAGAGGGAGAGAATTCTAGAAGATGGGTTTTCATGGCTTATCCCATAAGCCATGTTAATTATTAAACGACCAAACTACCCCTCACATATTCAAGTATTTACAAGTATGCCATTACTTTACGTACACACCATTTAAGTGTGTACGTCAGCAAATTTAGTCCAAATGACCGTTTTGTCCCTCGCCTTTCTAAAAAATTACGGGGGTTGCCATTGACCCCTAACCCCTTTCACACTTGCATGGAATCCATACACACATCCATGCATGCCTACACATGCATACACACTCATGTCTAAACACATCCCTGTTGTTTTGCACCAACGTCGTCCCTCGCACTTTTCCCGTACCCAATCTCGCTTCCCCGTCTCTTAGCCACCCATTACGGCCCAACCCCCTTGCACTACGTTACATACATCAATTTCTACGTTTACTTCATGCCTACGTATGCATTATAAGTAGAAATACCGCGTGTACACAATAGAATACACGTATACTTCAAAACAGGGCATGACATCCTACCCACCTTAAAATAAAGTCCGTCCTCGGACTTCCTAGGGTGTGATCCTTGCCGAGGTTAGCTAGGTATGATGATCTTACTACCCAGGAAGTATAAATAAGAATACATATCCACACCACACTTATATATTTTATATGCTTCACTATCATCCATACACATCGGTATCGCACACATGCAACAGATACATACTATTACTCGTCTAGTAGCACATCCATATCACTATATGCATCATCACATACGCACACATATGTGTTCTTCATATAAACTTCTTGGCACACATATTCACACATTAACATATACATCACACACCACAAATAAGTCTCTATACGTATTATTACACGTATTTAGATCACTACTCGCATCCGTGTGCATACGACATCACATCGTATCCCCATCATAATACCTTCGAGTATATCGACTTATATTCTGCCTGCTTATATATATATATACACACACATATACATATATATCTAAGCACAAACACACCACTATACACACCTGTTACGACCTAAAGATCGTAGGAGCCCGACTCCCGCCCGGATCCGCTAACATACCCCATTAGCTCACCATTTCCCAAAAGGGCCGCCGCCCCGAAAATCCGGGGCATGGAGATAGGCGCGCCTTGCAGTGCTCCTCGAACCGGCCGAGGCGAACAACCGCAGCCGGCCGAGGCGAACAACCGCGGCCGCCCGACCCGCCGGGGTAGCACGCTTGGCGACGCTTGGGTAGCTAGGCCAGGCCTATTGACGGGCGCAGCCGGGCCGGACAACCCCCGACCGGAACGGCCCGGCCGATTCCCGCGAATCGCGGCTCCTAGAGTGACCCCGCCCGACCTTTAGTTCGTCACTAACGACAAACAGCCAAGGATAAGGACACGACTGACATATACGTCACCCGACCGCCTGACAAAGCACCCCCAGGCGGCTGACCTATCCGACGGTTAGTGCTTTCGGCCCTGACATCCCGACAAAAGCACCCCTCGGCCGTTGCGCCGCCTGACAAGTGGATCAGGAACTCCTGTTCCCAACGTCCTCGTCCGAAGCTTCCGCTGACACCCGAGCCAGCTCAGCACGCCTAGTCATCACCCGTCAGGTATAAATACCTCCTCTCCTCTTACGGAGAGGAGGTTGAAAAATTCTCTCTCATCTTCTATTATTCACACACGAGAGCAAAGGTCCTCCATATCTTTGTTCTCCCACCTATAGCTCGTCACGCGAGACGGACACACCGTTAGTCCGGCCGGCGTGACTAGCCCCCCATTTAAGCCCTTTTACCGACTTAGGCATCGGAGGGGCTAAGGGTTGAACCCCAACCCCGCCCTTCTGACGAGTTGTTCGTGCTGCAGGAGAGCTCGCCCCTTGACCACAGTCAGCGTCAGCCTCCCGCCGTCCAATCTTCCTCAGCTGCGTCCGACGAGATACGGTCCCGTGAGCTCCACCGGCAACGGATCCAACCTCTTCATCCCACTAATCACTTGTAAAACAGCCTACCTAACCCCTCATTTCCATATAACCACCGTGCCCTTGGTTCCCCATAATAAAAATTCATTGTACGCGAGTTCCACCTCGTAACAATTGGCGCCGTCTGTGGGAACGAAGGGTCACACCCATGTTAGACTCCATGCCAATTCCGCGGAACCCTGACCACGGCAAGGATCCCTTGTGTCAGGAACCGCTCTCTCTACAAATCACCCCGGTGTCCGACCCCCTTCTGGGGGTGGGCGCCGAGACTGAACGCACTTCGGCCCATGCTATCCTGAAAAGCTTCGAGGTCGTTACTCAGGCCAGGGGAGACTATCAGATGGCTGAAACGGAGCCTCCGCCCGGCCCCTCAGAGCCCCAGAACGTGAGGCGGAACCTCCGCTTTCAGTTCGAAGAGGAGGGAGAAGACAGGGGGCTCGCCGAGGAGATTACGGCCCAGCAAAGGCTCTTGGAAGAGGAGATGGAAGTTGCGCAGCGGTGGAGACGCCTGGGGGAGGCGGCCGCCGTGCAAAGGCGTTTGGACGAGACGGCCGAGACCGCCCGGAGGGCCTACCAGGAAGAAGAGGCCGCCCGCCGCCAACTCCGCTTCATCGTCGCGGAGCGCGAGAGGCTAAGGAGAGAAAACAAGAGCAACCAAGAAGTCCTAGAAGAGACGGCGACGGGCCGGCGGCCCGGGAACGGGCGGGACCCATTGCTGAACAGGTCCCCGCCTGGAGGAGGCGGCCCGCATCACCAGCACCACCCCTCCGATACCCTGCACGAGGAAGCCGTTTGTCGACAACTATGCTTCCTCACCACCGAGCGCGAGAGACTCCTTCGGGAGAATCAAGAACGGATGGAGGCCCGGGGAGAGCTGGCCGGGAGAAGCTGGCGCTGGGAGAACCGTAGCCCGCAACCCGTCGAGTCCTCGACCCGGGGAAGGAGCCCCACCGGGCGACAGTCGGGCTACTCCCCGGGGACGGAGGACCGTCGACGGCCGAGACGCGACCGAAGCCAGACCCCCGAATGGCGGAGAGGGGATGCGCCGAGCCGCCCAACCTACCCGGAGGAAGCCACGCCACTTGCACGGTGGATCACGTCTGCCCCAAGGCCCATAAGGTTCAAACCCCCCCACTTGGCCACATACAACAGGAGAGGCGACCCCCTCACGCACGTGCAACAATACCGGGGGGCGATGGAGGCCCAGGACGTGGATGAGGCGTTCATATGCCGACATTTCTCCCAAAGCCTGAGGGACACCGCATTGGACTGGTACTTTGGCTTGCCCGCGAGGTCCGTAGGGAGCTTTGGCGAACTATCCCATAAGTTCTGCCAAGAGTTCCGGGCCGGGCGGACGAAAAAGAAGCCCTTAGACTATCTCAGCACGATAGTCCAAGGAGAAGGAGAGACAACGGGTAGATACCTCCGCCGTTTTCAGGAGGAGAGACGGGCGGTGGTGACGTGTGGCGATGAGGTGCTTATGCTGGCCTTCAAATCGGGGTTGCGGACTCGGAGCCTCCACAAATCCCTGCTCCGGGATCCGCCAACCGACTATGAGGCATTGGTTGCTATGGCGGAGAGACACGCGTTGGCCGAGGAGACTCTCGGCGCCAAGGCCTTATTCCCCCCGGCGAAACCCCCCAAGGCGAACCCCGGTCACACCCACGGCCGAGGCAGGAAGAGGGACACCGTGGTCGCGACCAACTGGCCCGACCAAGGAGGGAACCGCTCGGGCCTCGCCCGCAAGATCGACCTGGCCCGGCGCGCGATTTCGCTCCGGCCCAAGGGCTCCCTCGAGTCGTCCCGAGACAAGAAGGCCCCCTACGGGCACATTACACGCAACTCAATGCCTCCTTGATTGAGGTGATGGCCGCGGCTACACGGGCCGGACTGCTACCGGAGCCGCCCCGAGAAATGAAGTCGGACCCCGCCCGGAGAGATTTTAAGAAATACTGCCGATACCACCGGGACCACGGCCACGACACCGACAACTGCTTCACCCTCAAAAGGGAAATCGAGCGGCTGATCCAGGCGGGCCACCTGGGGGACTTCGTCGGAGGCCGGAGACCAGACCGGGAAGATGGGAACCATCGAAGGGCACGGAGGGCAGACCCTCCGGCAAACGACAAGCGGGAAGAGCTTCACCCCCCGAAACCCGTCATGCGCATAAACACGATATGCGGCGGGCCATCTTCAGGAGGGGCATCGTCGTCAAGCAAAAAGGCGTATGCGAGACAAGTAATGACGGCGGGTCTCGGAGGGGACCAGAGAGGGAGAAGGATGGCCTACCCTCCCATTACTTTCAGCGACGAGGATCTAGAGGGGATCGAGCAGCCCCACGACGACGCCATCGTCATCGAGGCACAGATTGGGACGGCCATCGTCAGCCGCCTCCTGATCGACACAGGGAGCTCTTGCGACATCCTGTTCATGTCCACAATCGAGAAGATGGGGTTAAGGCCGACGGACCTGAGACCCTGCACTGGACCCCTCGTCGGTTTCACCGGTCACTCGACCCCCATCATGGGAGTGATCACCCTACCGATAACCCTCGGAGAAGAGCCACAGGTCGTCACTCGAATGACGCTGTTTGTTGTGGTCGACATTATGTCGGCGTACAATGGGATCATAGGACGACCTTACATTTCGGCCATTGGAGCGCTCCCCAGCCTCCTCCATCAGATGGTCAAGTTCCAGACCCCCCGAGGGGTGGGGATCGTACGGGGAAGCCAGAAGCTGTCTAGGAGCTGCTACGTAGGGTCGACCAAGCACAAAGGACCCGAGGTGAACCTGAAGATCGACTCCCCGAGGCGGAGTTATGACCCCCACCAGCCAGAGTTAGCTCCTACCGATGCCGCTACCGAAGGAAACAGGATCGACCTCGCGCCCCCCCTGAGAAGGACGGGCTAATCACTTCAAGGGGCGCGACGCGCCGGTTGTGGCATAGCCGAGAACTGTAAGTCCTGCACGAAACACCTTGTTCCCTTCTTTTTATCTTCGAATTTCGCCTTTTCTGCATGAAAATTTCAGTTCAACCCTCAAAGACTCCGGGGCAGGACCAGTCCTCGCCACCCAAACCGGAGAGGGGCACGGGCCGAGCTGCGTACTCGCTCCCCCCCAGGAAGACCTCCGGGGCAAGTTCACTGAGCTTGGCCACCCAAACCGGAGCGCCATATGCGGGGTAGGCGACGGCCCAATACCCGTCCGACTATAGAGGCTGCGGGGAGGCGACAGCCCATTACCCCCCCTCTCAAAGACTCCGGGGCAGGACCAGTCCTCGCCACCCAAACCGGAGAGGGGCACGGGCCGAGCTGCGTACTCGCTCCCCCCCCAGGAAGACCTCCGGGGCAAGTTCACTGAGCTTGGCCACCCAAACCGGAGCGCCATATGCGGGGTAGGCGACGGCCCAATACCCGTCCGACTATAGAGGCTGCGGGGAGGCGACGGCCCAATACCCCCCTCTCAAAGACTCCGGGGCAGGACCAGTCCTCGCCACCCAAACCAGAGAGGGGCACGGGCCGAGCTGCGTACTCGCTCCCCCCCTAAGAAGACCTCCGGGGCAATTTCACTGAGCTTGACCACCCCAAACCGGAGCGCCTTAGGCGGGGTACCCGACGGTCCAATACCCTCCCTCCCCCGAAAGGGCCTATCACCCCTCTCCTCAAACCTCGGGAAGCTACTCAAGGACCGCGAATCAAGGCAACTCCTACGCAGAGCCATCCCTGAGGAGTAACGCCTGACCCCCATAAAGCCGACACCTGAATTGACCTGTCCAACCAAAAAGGACACTCGGGACAAACACCACTGACAAGTGTCATGCATGCCTGAGGGGTCACATCACCCGTCACCCATCGGGAACGCCCCCCTAAGAACGAAATTCCAAGACGGCCCCGACTCTCAATAAAGAGTAAATAAGGACAGAAATTCATCATTATAAAACCCCCCCAACTTCCTTGAGGAGGGGAAGAAAGGCGAGGGGAAGGATGTGCAGAAAGACTAGTCGTTTTGCCACCTTCTCTCCCTCAAAATACGCGGAGAAGGCGAGCTTCGCCGACCTCCAAAATAACCGATCCCCCAACAGGATATTCCCCTTACACGACGGTTGCTCAGCCTGCTGCTCCCCTCCTTCCTTTGGACAACTTAAGGCAGGGGAACGGGGGCTCCACTGGCATACCAGGCCTCTCCACGGACGCCCTTCGTGCGCAGGCGCGGCTGGCAGACAACCCGATGGAGGGGACAGACCTGCCAAATCACCTCACCGGACACCCCGGCAGCCGCCCGCGTCGCCCCAACCGAGGGGAACGTGTCCCCGAGCGCCGGCCCGCCCCAACTGGCTACTCCACTTACACCTGCAGCACCCCCCTTCCACTCATCGGCCTTCCCCGGGCCGCTTAGGCCAGGAGGCCGCACATGGGGGCAGCGGCCCGCGTCCCTTCACGCCTACCACGCAGAGACTCTAGACGAGGCGAGCAACTGGGCCCCGTGGGATAGAACAACCACCAAGGACTCCCTCTCCCCCCAATTCTGGGATCGAAGGCCAAAGCCACTGCCTGGCTCCGACGCGACCATCCACCCCTATGCCGAGGCGGAACCCGCTAAATCCACTCCACGCCCCTTATCAGGGGCACAACACCAGAGAAAGGCGGATCAGCTGCGATGGGAACCTCAGCCTACCTAGAGCGACACACGGTAACGCCTACGGGCCGATACAATGTTACGCCCACGGGCCGATTCAATGCTTAGCCTACGGGGCTTCCCTGTTTAATTAAACTATCAATAATAGCAGATGAAAAGACCGAAGACTAATCCCGTTTGACCACTAGTTATAGCTCGGGTACACCTAGACCCGACCAACCCTCGAAAAGGGGGGCCACCCGGCCGTAAAATCTATCGGACGCGCTACGAGTAATAAAGGGAGCTACCACGATTCCCCCCACGCCAGGATCTAAATAGCCGCACCGAGGGGTAACTCTAAAATGAAAATTTATGCACACACACATGCAGAAAAATGCAGATACCAACGCCACGAATCGTCACTTTCTTTCGTTTTTATAAAAAAAAAGAGAGAGAGAAAAGGGGGAGGAGCCTATACAAAACTACTTGGCGCTTCCGTCAGTCACGGCGCCCTCTCCCTCGAGGGAACCTCCGACTGCAGCGCCGACCTCCGACTCGTCACCCTCCCCTCCGTCTCCTTCCCCCGCCTCGTCGTCGCCACGCGCAGCGAGCCCGTCGAGGTCGATCTCCACCGGCGGGACCAGGCCCGCCACCTTCTCCTTCAACCGAGCCAGGCAGTCTTCCCATCCCTCCGCGTAGCCTTCCTCCATGCCATCGGTCATCGACTTTGCGAGGGCGGGGACGACGGTTCTCTCCTGGTATGTCCGAAATTCCTCGACCTTACGGGCCAACTCCTCCTCGGCGGCCTTGGCACGCCCCGCTAGGTCCTCCGCACGGGACTCCTCCCTTCTAAGGGCCTCCTCCAGCTCCTTCGCTCTCCCCCCCAGCTTCGACCGCCTGCTGCTCATGATCAGACAAGACCATCTTCAGGCGCTCTACCTCCGCCTCATATCGGTCGCCCCGCTCCCTCTCCTTCTCCAGGTCCTCGCCAGCGCTCTTACGAACGGCAGCGACCTCGGCGACCGCTCTAGCCACGACGCCCTCGGCCTTGTGTATGGCCGGCACATGCCGCATCATCCCGAGCATCATGTTGAGGATCTGCGTAAAGAAGCGCCCAAAAGTAAACCCATTTAGGGCATTCTATAAAACCGACTAAAAAACGTCGCCCACCTTACAGAACATACCTGGACGCCATGCATCACCGCGGTCCCGCACAGACCCTCAGGCTCCACCGCTTCCAGCGCTACCCTATCGCGGGGCAGGAAAATGTTCTCCGCCAACCTCGCCGCCACGCCTCCATCCTCAAACACGGACTCGTCACTCGCCACTTTGTACGGCGCCCGATGAAGCGCGCCGTCGGGATAGCCCTCGACATCGGTCCTCTTGGCCTTAAACTTAGCCAAGGCGGCCCTACAGCGGGGGTCGGTTATCGCCCTCTCAAGACCGAACACGGGACAACCATAAGGCCAAGGGTCCCATCCTCCGGACCCTGTCGGGCCACTCGACGCCTCGGCCCTATGCGACGGACCGCCAGCTTCCGCTCCCTCCCCCCTGCAGGTGCCATCGGGCTAGGCGGCCTCGTTCGGGGCAGTTCCGCCCCACCCCCTGTCGACCCTTCGTCCCCGCCCTCCAAGTCGATGATGGGATTCGCCACCCCCTCCCCGGCCCCGCCTTCCGTCGGACCGGTTCCCCCCGGCGCGTCCGGCTCGGACGATTTCGTCGGCCTCTTCCTCCTCTTTGTGGGCGCTGGCACCCCAGTCGAGCTCCCCGCCCCAACTTCCGCTCGCGACCTCTTGGGGCCGCCTCTTATCGACGATCGCCCCGCCTGCTCCGAGGCCCGACTCATCATTTCCTCGAGGGACAGACTCATTGTGCCACCTGCCAAAGAGAGAAAGTTCAGCGTAAGCACATCAGAAGCATGAACACCAAAATCTCTCATACCTTCGGGCCAGATGTATGCCGTTATCATCTCAGCCCGAGCGAGCATCGATAATCTCGTCCCTCCGCTGGTATGGCCATCAAAATCCGGGCCACCACTTCCTCCTCATCCCCCAACTTCACCCCCTCTCTTGCCTGGGGATTCAGCTCCGCCCAATCAGACCTTATCAGCACATCCTCCGGCACCTCCACAAACACATACTGCTGGCGCCAAAACTTAATTTTCCCAGGCAAACCCCTAATGAGCAGATGCGTCCTCTTCGCAGAGAGATAGTAGCATGACCGCAACCTCTTGACCGAGAAGAAGTGGCGAAATAAGGTCAGAGACGGGCAAACCTGGTTGCTCACGCATAGCATGATGAACCCCACAATGGCACTGATGGCATTGGGCATCAGGCGATAGAGGGGCAGTTCCAGGAAGTTCAACACTTCCAGCAAGAACGGATGGGGGGGAAGCGCAAACCTTGCTCAAACGAAGATACGTATACTCCCACCTCCCGATCACCCGCAAAACACACCCTTTCTTGCGTCTCCGGTTCACGAACCGAATACGGCGGCCTGACGTACATCGTGAAGATCTCCGCAACGGATTTCTTCAGCTCCGACTTGACGCCCGCAATCTCGACGGGCACCCCTCCTGTCTCCGCGGCGGAGCTTCCTTCCCCACCTACCCCCGAACCCTGACTCCGAGACGGAGACATGGAAGAAGACATTTCTAAAACGAGCGTCTTACCTAACGGGTGCCGACGACTCGGGCGATTGCACTACCCCGCTGACCGCTCCCACGAGGGCGACTCTGGCAAGGTCACAGACACCTCCTACGAACCCTAGCTGCTTGTCAAAAAATTTTTTCGCCCGACAATCAGCTTTGCACCCCTCCCCCTCCTCACGATCTCTTTAAAGCGACTTCACAAAACATCGCGACCGTCAAGCCCAAGACACGCGTCACCAATCCGGGCCCTGTCCACCACCCACGTGTTCTGACGCTTCGCATACTGTCAAAAACCGTCAATTACGCCACGCGTCAACACTTCAGTGGTCGGGCCGCCTCGATTCCCGCCCGCCGTCGAATCGCCAGGCTGACGTAAAGTCATGCGACTGCCATAAATTCCCGCCAAAATCCAGGCGGAACGATTACCCCAATTTGAAATCAGTCCTTGCGCCTCTCGATCCATGGTCGAGTCCAGCCTCCGTCAGGGCGGCCACCGCAAGGAGGCGGTGCTCGCTCCATGGTTGAGTCCGGCCTCCGTCAGGGCGGCCACCACAAGGCGCCGGTGCTCGGCCCATGATCAAGTCCGGTCACAACACGTAGGCGGGGCTAGATCCCAGATGGTGTCCGACCCCCGCCAGGGCGGCCATACAAAAAGGCGGAACACGATCCATGATTTAGTCCGACCGCCGGCAGTACGGCCAAAACACGATCGTCTCCCCCGCACCAATAAGGGTCCGATCTCTTTCGGTTCGGCCTGAACCGGAACCCACCCCACAACTTATCGGATTCTCGGTTCCAACCCTTGGCAAACTTCTGTATGATCCAATCACGTCCGACCCGCCACGGCACCTCCGGGCCCCGTACTGGGCATCGGAGCATCACGACCACAGGATAACACGACTACTCTCAACTCCCCTCTCCCGAAGACTTCGGCAGAGCGAAGTTGGGGGCATTTACGTCGTCCCTCACAGAGCGGACATTCTACGAGCAAACCAAGTAGGAATACATTTCGACACAAGACAATAACAATGTATTTACCCAGAAACCACACCATACATTGGACTTCCCACACACTACAACAGCACATTGTTTATAACCCTCTCACACGACTGTACAGCCCTCCCCGAACCCACGATTCTAGCGGCGCCGCCCCTCAACCGACCGATCTCGCATATCTTTAACCACTTGCCGAATCGCAGCCTCCTTAGCTTCTTGCAACATCGGCACAACATGCTCGTCATGATAGCGACGGATAGCGGCTTCGATCTGTTTGCCCTCAGCGTCCCGTTTCTCCTCCAATCGCCGCACCGCTAGACCCCTCTCCCTCTTCTCGGTCTTTAGGGCGACCTCCAGGTCCTCTATTTGCCGCCTCTGTAATCCGATCACCGATTCCTTGCTAGCAACTTCCGAGGTACGCTTGGACCGGATATCATCCCTCTCCCGCGTTACTTCTTGGAGCTGCTTCTCGACCATGGCTTTGGACGAATCGAAGTACGCAGCCCGCCCCTTCTCCACCCCGTAGGCCGCCCTAACCCTCTCCAGCTCAGCCTCCGTGTCCTTCAGCTTCGCCTTGACCTCGTCAAGGTTCTCCTTCGCCACGTCCAGTGACGCCTGGGTGACGGCCGCAGACTTACGGCCCCGCAGGGCTAACACGTTGGCGATCATCTGCATGAACCTCGAATCAACGAGACACGAACAAATAAAGTTTGCGGGCGGGGAAAGAAAGCCGGCGTACCTGCACGACGTGCCATATGGCCGATCCGCCCAACCGTTCCGCCCCTACACGAGTCAAAGACTCACGATCGCGCGGTAACACGCAATACTCGGCGGGGCGCGCCGCCACTCCCGCGTCCTCGAATACCGACTCGTTGCCGCCGACTCAGAAAGGGAACTTGTGGAGCCGGTCATTGGGGTATGCCTCGACCTCTTCTCGGGCCCTCTTAAAACGAATAAGGGCGATCTCGCAAGCGGGACTCGACAACACCCCCATTTCCCACGAAGGGATCCCGTAAGGCCACCCTTGAGCCACGGGCGCTCGGCGAGGCGCGGCCATCGCCGGTACCCGCGGAGGGACGGAGGGTCCGGCCCCCCGCACGGGCGCGTCAGCACGAAGATCCTCGGCGGGCCCACCGGCAGAGATACCTTGCCCGGCTGCCCCCCGTCCCAGGTGCGACCTCTCCCCACGGGGAGCCCCGCCCCCACGTTCCCAGGATCCGGCCTCGCTAGCCACCCCCTTGCCTTTCCCGCGGGGATCAGAATCCTCCGAGATCGGGGCCCCGGCCGAACATGACACCCCCTCCGGCTCCCTCATTGCGTCTTCGCCTGCAAAAGGACAAAAGAGACAATCAGGGCGAGCCTAGCCCAGAGTTTACAAAACTTCAAAGATACCTAGGGTCCAAAAGTCCTGGGCGAGCCGACTGCCCAACGTTAGGCTCGCCCAATGACGGCACGCCTCGGGCAGCTCCCTCAAAATCTGAGCCTTGGAAATATCCTCCTCAGTCAGCTCCACCCATTCATTTACAAAGGGATTCCGCGCCCCCCAATTCGACATCAGCGCCACGTCACTTGGCACCGTCACGAAGACGAACTCCCTCATCCAAACGCCGACATCGTCAGGCACCTCGAGGATGAGTTCTCGCCCTCTCCTGGCGCAAACGCGATGATACATCCCCCACTTCCAAACCACGAAGAAATGCTGGAACAACGCCAAGGAAGGACTCAAGGAGCAAGCAAGGCACAAGACGACAAACCCCACTAACAAGCCCCAAGAACGGGGTGCTAAGGCGAATATCGGGAGCTCCAGGAAATTCAACAAGTGAAACAAATACGGGTGGATCGGAAAGCGGAGCCCCAACTCAAAGGACCGGACATAGACCCCGACCTCATTATCCCCCGGTGAACTCACCGCTTCCTCCGGCCCGGGAACCCGCACCTCATAGGGTTGTCGCACAAACCGCACGCGAATCTCCCTGATGTTGATCCTATCCAACCTACATCGGGGGGACTCAATGTCTCTCGGTACAACGGATTGCCATGACCGTCTTTCCCTGGGCCGCCGCACCCCCGGCTGCGACGCCCCCTCGCACGCCAACTCTTCCTCCCCCACCCGGCTACTTCCTCCAATCTCGAATCGAGAAGCCATTGATCGGAAAGGAAGGAAATTAATTGTTGTTACCTGTTGCTCCCTTGAACCTGGAAGGCGATCGGAAGAAGACGACCGGTGACGGAAGGGACAGATTAGCCAGCAAGCTCCAAACAGAAAAATCGAGCGCCGGAGGAGAATCGGAGAAAGACAAAAATTCCCGCCGACCGCCTCCCCAGACCCTTTTAGCAGTAAAGGTGGCCCCAGGGCCATCTCGGCCGTCAAACTTTCGCCACGCGGCGCCCATCGAGACGCCCCCGACGCCTCGACTGGCGTAAAGGTCACCTCATCCACGTGTCGCAAAATCAATCGCGGAGACGCTTCGATTTCCTCTGCCCCCCTTTCAAATCATAATAATGGCTACTAAGGCGGGAGTTCTGAAGCCGCCGCCATCACTACCCGGTGGTTCCCAAGGCCCATATCGATGGTCCGGAGTGTTGGGTATGGTTCGCCCTCCGAGCCGAGCCGGGCTACCGCCTCAGACTCGAAGGCCGGGTGCAATTGTTACGACCTAAAGATCGTAGGAGCCCGACTCCCGCCCGGATCCGCTAACATACCCCATTAGCTCACCATTTCCCAAAAGGGCCGCCGCCCCGAAAATCCGGGGCATGGAGATAGGCACGCCTTGCAGCGCTCCTCGAACCGACCGAGGCGAACAATCGCAGCCGGCCGAGGCGAACAACCGCGGCCGCCCGACCCGCCGGGGTAGCACGCTTGGCGACGCTTGGGTAGCTAGGCCAGGCCTATTGACGGGCGCGGCCGGGCCGGACAACCCCCGACCGGAACGGCCCGCCCGATTCCCGCGAACCGCGGCGCCTAGAGTGACCCCGCCCGACCTTTAGTTCGTCACTAACGACAAACATCCAAGGATAAGGACACGACTGACATATACGTCACCTGACCGCCTGACAAAGCACCCCCAGGCGGCTGACCTATCCGACGGTTAGTGCTTTCGGCCCTGACATCCCGACAAAAGCACCCCTCGGCCGTTGCGCCGCCTGACAAGCGGATCAGGAACTCCTGTTCCCAACGTCCTCGTCCGAAGCTTCCGCTGACACCCGAGCCAGCTCAGCACGCCTAGTCATCACCCGTCAGGTATAAATACCTCCTCTCCTCTTACGGAGAGGAGGTTGGAAAATTCTCTCTCATCTTCTATTATTCACACACGAGAGCAAAGGTCCTCCATATCTTTGTTCTCCCACCTATAGCTCGTCACGCGAGGCGGACACACCGTTAGTCCGGCCGGCGTGACTAGCCCCCCATTTAAGCCCTTTTACCGACTTAGGCATCGGAGGGGCTAAGGGTTGAACCCCAACCCCGCCCTTCTGACGAGTTGTTCGTGCTGCAGGAGAGCTCGCCCCTTGACCACAGTCAGCGTCAGCCTCCCGCCGTCCAATCTTCCTCAGCTGCGTCCGACGAGATACGATCCCGTGAGCTCCACCGGCAACGGATCCAACCTCTTCATCCCACTAATCACTTATAAAACAGCCTACCTAACCCCTCATTTCCATATAACCACCGTGCCCTTGGTTCCCCATAATAAAAATTCATTGTACGCGAGTTCCACCTCGTAACAACACCAATCTACATACATAACTTGACATCAGGGTCACCATCACGGTGTTACACTGTAGGTACACCGGATCCTTATACACCCAATACTTAATCATATGAGTTCATTCACACTTATAGTCATATGAATATATACATACACATGAGAATTAGTCACATTCAACATACATCGACGTGCACACACTAACACATGCATGATTACGTCACTTAGGTCAGCAATCATACCTATAGACAAATATACATATAATTTCACATTCGTAGCGATGCACCTACTGCCTCACACAGATAGGCACATATACTACACACATTACACACAAGAGTGCACAAACATACTACATTCCCTGCCATATGCTATATATATAACTACCCTTGCTCATCCTACGTATATATTGCCATAATAGTCAAATAATTATAAACATCCATCTACACTCCATACACACGTATACACATAAATATACAAACAAATACAAACATTCTAATGCTCACATATCAAACAGTATCATTCACTTACATTTATTATATATATACACACACCTATATTCCATATCCATCACATTTACATCCACATTGCATATGTATATACATATACACATACTCTGGTACGGTCCTATATATATACATATACAAACATAAATACACTTATCTAAGGCACACCGAGATACACCTGGATAAACAACCCCATAGGATAGACTGGCAGGTAAACAAACGAAGATATGTATAAGTAGTTATATACATATTCATTCAGCCAAGATACACATCATAAATCAAATACTCGGATGAGCTCTTAGCCGCACTCGACCCGCCCCCTTGAGCCGCTGTCGACCACCCTCCTTCGATGATCTCCGACCATCATATCCCTCTATCAAGCCCTAATTTCCATCCTATCTCTTCTTCTATCTTCGTAAGCCCTAGATTCAACCCCAAATCCCAATTAACTCTCTAATTCTCCAAATTTTCTCGATTTCCCCCATTTAATCTATATTTTCATTGCTAATTCATTTTTTGTGCAATATGCAAACTTGGGGGAGATCCATTACGCCGATTGCAGAGATATAGCTTGGGGAATCGTCTTATAATTTGGGCAGCGCTTAGGAGTCGCATCGATCACTTGGTATACTCGTTCCATCTCATTTCTTGCGATCGTGTATCATATATATATATATATATATATATAGAGGGATCTTCAAATGCGAAAAAAGGGGTTTTCGCACGGTGCGAAAACATTTTTTTTATTTTTTTGAAATTTTTTTTTCAAAAATTTTTTTTTTGATGTTTAATCCATACAAATATATACCCCAGGGAAAATAATGGGTGAACCCGTTGGGCATTAGAGCACCCATCCACCCGTTACAAATTTAACGGTCTCAAAACGTGTGAATTTGATGAAATGCCTTGATCGAAGGCCAAATGACATTATTTCTCATTGATTATTTTTTGAGGAGGGTATAACAACATATAATGAGGGTGGAAAAAAGAATTTTTGAAAAAAAAAATTTCAAAAAAAAACTAAAAACATTTTCGCACGGTGCGAAATGTTCTCATTTGAAAATTTTCCTATATATATATATATATATATATATATATATATATATATATATATATATATATATATTGTGGAGTGCTTGATCTTCACGACATTACACTATGCCTCCACAGACTCGATCTAGATCCAGGCAGCCCACTGCTAAGCAGAAGAATACCGATGACCCCATCGCTTCTTCTTCTATGGCAGCATCACCACCAGCACGTAGTGACCCTATCCCTGCACTAATAGCACCACCAGTACCATCAGTACAGCCACCGCCACCCTATTGAGATGTACATGATCACTTTAAGAGAAGACGCAAAGCACACCCAATTTGAGAGGATTTCTAGAAGTCAGATCATACCCACTAGGTTCCCTCACATTCCCACACTAGAATGCCTAGAGCTACACCAGGGTTTGCACCAGCAGTACGATAATGTTGGTTGGGGTGATTTTCTATTGGTGTCGGCGAACACCTATGTTTGATGACACTAATGGGCTTGAGTTCTATACATCCTAGGGATTATTCATTCAGGCTCATGGACCATGACTGTGAGATCACTCACGACATGGTCCGTGCTTACTTTCATTGGCCCCCAGTTCCAGACCATGAGAGGACATACGGCCCTAGTCATCACATTCCCCCCACCTTTTCTACTGATGCATTTTGGGAGCAGATCACATGCATCATACACTTTGACCTTAGTCGACCGAAAGCTTTATCGATAGTCCACCACTACCTACGCCTCGTACAGCGCCTTTTGGAAACTACTTTATTTGGTAGGCCGAAGGTAGGGACTATCTCCACACCTGAGATTTTCATTTTGTGGGCCATGACACAGAGAGAGCATTCGAGGTCAGCGGGGGCGTCCTAGTTACTGTCGTATCCATCGATGTCGCTAGTCGGGTTTTCAACCACATTCTTACCTCGATCGCCTCCACCAAGGCGATATGTTGTGGCAATTTGATCACCCTTCTAGCCCCTATTTTCAATATCCAATTGCCTGCTGAGTTCGCCCTTGCTACGGGACATACATCTCTTATTGACCACGTCTTGTCCACTATGCATATGATCCGATCACATAGCCATCGCCATTAGGTTTGGCTCCATGTTTCCTTCCACGCAGATTATATCATGCTTTCGGATCCTGATCGGACTCACGTGGGACCAGTAGGTGCTGAGTGGAGGTTCCATATGGAACTCTACATTCAACCTGTTTACGTGCTAGAGCCTGATGATGATCAGCAGCTTCCCGTCGAGCCACACCCAGCTGAGATTCCTGTAGTCTAGCCTATTTCTGAGCCTTTGCATGTACCATCACATCTTTCTCCACATCTGTCCCTGAGAGTTCCACATCCACTGCCATACATGAGAGTTCCATTCTTGAGAGTTCCACTTCTGTGTCTGGTGCCATTCCTATTATCCCTGAGAGTGCTGAGCCGTCTATTCCTTCATCTCTTGATATTCCGATGTCGGGTGTAATCATATCTTCTGCACCCACATCCACCCTACTCGTTGATGTTCCTATCTGTGCTGTCGCCATATTTTCCAAGAGTGTCGTAGTGTATGTCATTACATCTGTTACCACGACCTCTGTACCCTCATCAGCTACTATCAAGATTCTTGTCATTTCATCTGCTGCACCCGTGTCTGAGAGCATACCTGTGTCTCAACCTCACTAGAGGCTGAGCATCCTCTTGTGACCCCCGCTCCATCCACACACCATATTGTAGCTCGACATATTTTTCGAGGCCGAGGGAGTTCTGGCCGTACACATCCCTCTTCTACTACTGCTGATGACATTTCACCGCGCTTACGCACAGTCGAGTCTGCAGTAACTGGGATTAGAGGATATTTTCGATCCCTTGCCTAGACTGTTGCTGCCATGCAGCCCCATATTGATGTCATTCCTAGTATTCAGTGGATGCTGAACCAGATCCTGGGCCTTTTGCAGCAGCAACAGCACGCACTACCCCTACCAGCCCCACCCCCACCATATGGAGGTGATGGTTCTGGGTCTATGCAGGCATTCGATTCTAATGCATGATGTGTTTTGCTCCCATCTCTCCCCATAATTTTGTATGCCCCGTTGTCTTCACCTTTTCAGGGCACCATATATTCCAGCTTTGGGGAGAGTATCTTTTCACCGTTTTTGCATACATGTCATCATTTTGCATGCATGCTTGCATTTAGTTATTATCTATCATATAGATTCATTAGGATTTTATTATATTATCTTTCTTTTGTTTTGCATCGTTTTAGCATCCACACCTACCCACTCATATCTTATGTGTCTATGTGCCACACTTTGCACTTTGAGAACAATGTGAAATTTAGCTTGGGAGAGTGAGTGTACTCACGCGCTCTTAATTTTTTTTACATTTATTCTATTTTTCCTTATTTTTCACTTATTTTCACATCTTTTTCACTTCATATTTGCTTTTTTTTACCATGCACCATATATTTTCTTTACTTTTGGAGTGCTTGCATGTGTATATAGTTAGTTTTTGATTTATCAGTATTTCTTTTACTTTCTTTGCTAGAATTCTTTTACTTTCTTTGCTAGAAGTGAATTCGCTATGATGAATTAAGCTTGAAAATCACTTTTCTGTAAGGATCGTCTTACCCGTGCAGTACTAACAACAACACACTAGAGGTGGGGTGAATAGTGTAATGGCAATAAATTGTGCAATTAAAATTAAACTTGCAAATGCGGAATAATAAATGCAAGAGGAATTAAACAACACTATCAAGACAAACGCAAGCACAAGATTTTACCCTAGTTCCCCAAAACTTGGGTACGTCCATCCACACCAATATTCACTATAATTCCCATAAAGAGAAGTGAATACAAATCACTCAAAGAGATACCTCCCCTAGAGGATTTTATCCTACACAAGAACCAAACCAACCCTACATAAGGGTCAAACTCCCACACAGAGAATTACTAACTCCCACTCGGAGAATTAGGGTTAGCCATACACTAGGACACCAAACTCCCACAAAGAGAGTTACTCCCATGAAGAGAGTTACTCCCACTAAGAGAATATCTAATTCCCACAAAGAGAATTACTCCCACAAAGAGAGTGTCTAATTCCCACAAAGAGAATTAGGGTTTCTAAGAAACACAAAGTAAAACAAATACTCTTATCTATGCCTTGAGATGGACTTACTCATTAATGAATGCAAGGCATGGAAGAGGATCTCCAAGTGATGAGATTTGCTTGAAAGCACTTGGATGATTTCCCTTGAGCTTGACTTCAATGCATGAAGGATATTTAGAGCTCTAAGAGGGAAATGAGAGAGTTTGAGAGTTGCTTAATTAATCTCTAAATATTTTCAATAGCATCAAGAAGTTCTAATGAACTCAGCCCTATCACATATATAGGAACCCTATAGAAACTCTCAAAAGCCAAGAAAACAGCCAAAAACAAAAAGCTGCAACGACTAGTTTTGGGCAAAAGCGTCACCGACAGTCAACTGATGAACAAATGACAGTCGACTATCCAACGGATAATTAATTCCCAATGGCTATAATATGAGCCATGACAGTCGACTGATGAAGTCAATACAGTCGACTGATGAAGTCAATACAGTCGACTGTAAACAGGACAAGCGCCTGTAAATCCTTCAGCAGGCGACTGCTGCAGGGGATGGAATAAAATAGAGAGATGCACTCTTTCGCACTGTTTGCAGACAGGCGACTGATGGCCAGTATATAGGCGACTGTCAAATGGACATGCAAATGTAAATACTGAACCAGTCGACTGACTAGCAAATTGGGATAAAACCCAAACAATGTAAGTTGCACACATTCGACTGTAGAACAATTCACAGACGACTGTTGGAAGACAGGAGACTATAAATTGACCGTCAGCCGGTTGATCCAAAAGCTCAATTATGAGTCAATAGAATGTTAACTTGAGCAGTGCACTACAGTCGACTGTAGAAGGCTCGACAGGCGACTGGAATCACACAGTCGACTGTAAAACCTTCATTAGGCGACTGTTGGAGAGCAAGAGACTCTAAATGAGTCTTTGGACAAGATGAGCCTATTGAGTTGGATTCTATGATAATCCTAAGGCTCACTAAGATGGTTAAATGTATATGCATTAATGAGTAGACCATCTATCAAGGCATTACATTAAACCTAGACTCAAAAACAAAAAAGCAATAAATAAAATATTACATGGATTACATTACTTTCCTTTGAGTCTATGGCTTCAATCTTGATGTCTTGATGCTCCCCATCATCTTCAAGCTTTGGCACCCATTGAGTCCAAGCTTTGGCCCTTCTCATTTTGATGTCCATCCTTACACCAAGTGTTTAGTCTCCAAAAATGATATTCTTGAAATGTAACTATGAGACTAAAATAATGAAGTCATTAGCAACAACATAATGTTGTGATCATCATCAAAATAACATTGGTATGAAACACCAATACTCAACAATCTCCCTCTTTTTGATGATAACACACATTATGTAAATATAAAGAAAACAAAGCACAAAGCTAATGAGCTCCCCCTACATATATGCACCAATTGTAAGATGAGATACACAATTGTAAATACTCATTATACCAAATGAAGTAATGAGAGACAATGGTGACATATAATAGATATGGGTTACATAAACCAATTGCAATAAGAATATAATATGCACACGTGAAAGGTTTATATAATCCCACATATCTCTCCATATAGATATACCTCTCTCCCCATTGATATATCTCTCCCCCCATATGCAAATGTATTAAATACAAGATTTACATAATGCATATATCTCTCCCACTTGACATCGTCAAAAAGGTGGACATCAAAAATATCCCCCTTTTCATCTTAAATAAAGATGTGACAATATGCAAGAGAAAATAAATGTATGATACCAAATTGTAAAAATTTAGTGGGTATTAATCACTATCTCATGCTCCCCTAGATCATAGAAATGATCAAATTTTTGACTTCTAGGATCTAATACCAATTGTAAAGAAGGAGATAAACGATCTCTAACAATTGAGATAATACCAATTGTAGAAAAAGAATCTTGAAAGATAATTCTATTTACCCGTTGTTAAACATAATTGGAGCCATAGGCCTAAAGTGTATCAAAGCAATAGATATGGAAAAATCAAGTTTCAATGATACACATTGACATTGCCAAAATACAATATAACATGAACCATGTTGGCAATATCCAAGGAGTTGAGTTTGAGACCAAAACTAACCAATTGAAATGACATCAATTGCAAAGCAATGCTCCCAAAGACACCCCGAAATGAGAGTCAAAGTATGTTTTAAAAATATTTTAAACATATAACATATTAACTCCCCCATTATCATACATATGGATCAAAGAATGCATGCATGACAATGTATTCCCTAAGGTCCCCATTTTCATGAAAAATAAATTTGAAAATATTTTCAAAATCATGAAACACACACAACCAATGGGTATGCTAAAATAAATATTTAAGCACAACACCCATGCAATATGCATATGTGTGAGGAACCTAAACATTAGGGAACCAAACCCAAGAGGAGTTTGATTTCCTAATGTAATCACATGAGGTGATCACATCCCTAACTAGAGAGTTGATGAATATACCCCTCTCTTGCACACTAACCTTAGTAGGAATCCATAAACTCAAGGATTTCCTAGGCAAGGGTTTTGCCTTTGCAAGAGGGGTGGATGTGGCATGCTTCGGTGTAGAAAATATTTTCTTAGCATGCATAAAGTGAGGATTTTGCTTCTTAGCAAGAAATGAAGAGTTTTCATTTTTCCTCACCAACTAGTGATTTACATGTTTCGTGTTGGTGTTATTGTTATACAAGAAAACATGGTGATTATTCTTAGGTGCTTTAGCAATATTTCTTGTATTTGCACCATAAGAGGAATTAGAGGTGGGTTTGGGTACCACATTTTGAATATACCCCAAACATCCTCTATGGTTTGTCGGATGTTGATTTTCAAGCAAACCGTGGAGTGAATCCCTAGAATAAACAAAGCTTTTGAGCTTACGGGGTTCCTCTTCGCATTTCAATGTAAGTTGTTAAATGCGAGTTTCTAAGCTAATGTTTTGAGTTACTAAATTATCATTAGACATGCTCAATTTCTTAACTTGAGAGAGAAGTGTGTCTCTCACTAGTGTCATAAATATGCATATCATTATTGTTAACAATAGTAAATTCTAGTTTATGCAATCTACTCTTAGCAACCTTATATTTTGCTTTTAATTTGTTGTAAAAGTTGATGCACTTACTAGCTTCTTCGGAGACCATGTCAAAACGATATTCGAGCTCCTCGTATGAGATCTTTCCTCCTCGATTTCTTCATCGTCTTCTTCATCGCTAGAGCTTGACGACAACTCTTCCCCAATTGCCATGAGGCACAATTCCTTATAGGAGTTGAGCCATGCTTCTAACCCTCTTTCATTTAAGCTAGAGGGGATTGGCGAAGAGATATCAATTGCCGCAAAGCACACGTGAGCTTTCTCCTTATCATCCTCTTCTTCGTCACTTGATGTATCCTCACTTGAGGCATCAAATGTTCCGACAAGCCCCTTCTTTTGGTTCTTGAACTTAGACTTCCCTTTCCAATGCTTATTCCATTTACCCTTGTAAGTCTCTTTGTTGGGTTTGGAAGAGCATTCTGTAGATAGATGACATTTTCCACTGCAAGTGTAACAAGTAGGAACCTTGTTAGAATCGGAGGCAAACATTGACAAAGATTTACCTTGCTTGCCCTTGAGAAATGCCTTGAATTGCTCGACAAAATCCTCAATTTCTTCTCCACTAGCCTCTTCTTGTTCATCTTCTTCACTAGGAGCTTCTCGATGGTATTTCTTCCTCCACTTGATTGGCTCCTCCTTGGCATGGAATGCAACCCCCTTTTGCTTCTCCGGATTCTCGGGCTTGGATGGTTGAATCTCCTTCTTGTGTTGAAGCTTCAATTCATACGCCATGAGATTTCCAATGCACTCCTCAACAGTGTATTTGGACATGTCATATGACTCCAAAATTCCGTTGGCCTTTGACTCCCAATGAGATGTGAGAGAGTCAAGGATCTTCTCTACACGATCCTCTTGGGAAATCATCTTCCCAAGTCCCTTCAAAGCGTTCACGATGTCTGTGAACCTTGTGAACATCTCTGAAATGCTTTTTCCTTCCTGCATCTTAAACATTTCATGTTTAGATCTAAACACAGTTTGTTTAGATTTCTTTACCTTTGAAGTTCCTTCATGACATATCTCCAAAGTATGCCAAATTTCGTTGGACGTTTTGCACATAGAGATGCGGTTGAACTCATTTGTAATGAGAGTGCAATGGAATGCATTCATAGCACTCACATTAAATTTGATCGAGTCCTTCCCCGCCTTTGTCCTTGAAGCCGCAGGTGTAGTAGGCTTCTCAAATGGCAACTCCATGATGTCCCATAGGTCTTGACCCTCCATGTAGATCATCATTCTGATCTTCCAACTTGGGTAGTTGGTTCTGTTGAAGAGCGGGGTTCGAATGATAGAGTGACCTTCTTCATAAGACGCGGAAGTAGCGCTGAATGCCATCGTTGCAGTATGCTATAACCTTGCTCCGATACAAATTGTAAGGATTGCCTTACCCTTACAGTACTAATAACAACCCACTAGAGGGGGGTGAATAGTGTAATGGCAATAAATTGTGCAAATAAAATTAAACTTGTAAATGCGGAATAATAAATGCAAGAGGAATTAAACAACACAATCAAGACAAATGCAAACACAAGATTTTACCCCAATTCCCCAAAACTTGGGAACGCCCAGCCACACCAATATTCACTATAATTCCCACAAAGAGAAGTGAATACAAATCACTCAAAGAGATACCTCCCCTAGAGGATTTTATCCTACACAAGAACCAAACCAACCCTACATAAGGGTCAGACTCCCACACAGAGAATTACTAACTCCCACTCAGAGAATTAGGATGAGCCATACACTAGGACACCAAACTCCCACAAAGAGAGTTACTCCCATGAAGAGAGTTAATCCCACTAAGAGAATATCCAATTCCCACAAAGAGAATTACTCCCACAAAGAGAGTGTCTAATTCACATAAAGAGAATTAGGGTTTCTATGAAACACAAAGTAAAACAAATACTCTTATCTATGCCTTGAGATGTACTTACTCATTAATGAATGCAAGGCATGGAAGAGGATCTCCAAGTGATGAGATTTGCTTGAAAGCACTTGGATGATTTCCCTTGAGCTTAACTTCAATGCATGAAGGAGATTTAGAGCTCTAAGAGGGAAATGAGAGAGTTTGAGAGTGGCTTAATTAATCTCTAAAGATTTTCAATATCATTAAGAAGTTCTAATGAACTCAGACCTCTTACATATATAGGAACCCTATAAGAACTCTCAAAAGCCAAGAAACAGCCAAAAAAGAAAGGCTACAACGATTAGATTTTGGGCAAAAGCGTCACCGACAGTCGACTGATGAACAAATGACAGTCGACTGTCCAACGGCTATCTGAGCCATGACAGTCGACTGATGAGTCAATACAGTCGACTGTAAATAGGACAGGCGCCTGTAAATCCATCAACAGGCGACTGCTGCAGGAGAGAGAATAAAACAGAGAGATGCACTCTTTTGCACTATTTGCAGACATGCGACTGATGGCCAGTATACAGGCGACTGTCAAATGTACAGGCAACTGTAAATACTGAACCAGTCGACTGACTAGCAAATTGGGATAAAACCCAAACAATGCAAGTTGCGCACAGTCGACTGTAGAACAATTCACAGGCGACTGTTAGAAGACAGGTGACTGTAAATTGACCGTCAGGCGACTAATCCAAAAGCTTAAGTATGAGTCTATAGAAATGCTGCTTGAGCAGTGCACCACAGTCGACTATAGAAGGCTCGACAGGCGGCTGAAATCACCCAGTCGACTGTAAAACCTTCATTAGGCGACTGTTAGAGAGCTCGAGACTCCAAATGAGTCTTTGGACAAGATGAGCCTATTGGGTTGGATTCTATGATAATCCTAAGGCTCACTAAAATATTTAAATGCATATGTATGAATGAGTAGAACATCTATCAATGCATTACCTTAAACCTAGACTCAAAAAGAGAAAAGCAATAAATGAAATATTACATGGATTACATTGCTTTCCTTTGAGTCTATGGCTTCAATCTTGATGCCTTGATGCTCCCCATCATCTCCAAGCTTTGGCACCCCTTGAGTCCAAGCTTTGGCCCTGCTCCTCTTGATTTCCATACTTACACCAAGTGTTTAGTCTCCAAAAATGATATTCTTGAAATGTAACTATGAGACTAAAACAAGGAAGTCATTAGCAACAACATAATGTTGTGATCATCATAAAAATAACATTGGTATGAAACACCAATACTCAACTTTTACCAGTGCACAAATCCTTTCACCACACTGTTGTCTTTGCTTCTAATGTCATATACGATATATTTATGTGCATTTAAGAAAAAGGACTTCCAATATGATATTGAGTGTTTGTGAATGAATTTTAACTTTGACATGTCTAAGAAGTACTTTATTGTATGCTATTTATAGAAAACACACCAAGACTCACGCATTGACTGCATTTTATTTGGAATACTGCTTTCATATCTATATCACTTCTTATTTGCATGAATTGTGTGTGTAATCTTCGGGTTGAATGAAATAAATGTCATTTGATATGAGTATGTAGTTTGCTTTTAGAAATTAAACTGAGTAGAAGACATTACCCTGCCGAAGTAGTTATGCACATACCAAGAGTGAACCGAGTGATATCATTTATTCTTTCTCCACATATCTTGAAAATATTTCTTTACATACAATCATTGAAAATTCTCCATTAGAGTGATTCTTATTGCAGCATCTTTCCCAATTCACCAAAAAATCCAAAAAGCTCCAAAATCCCAAAACCACAAAAAAAAAATTTGCAAAGCAATGAATCTTATGTATATATGGATAAAAAAGAAGGGTTATTTAGTACTGACCCCCTGTGTTTTCTCGAAAATTAGTAGTACCACCCTATGGTTTCAATAATTAGTAAGACCCCCCTCCACAATTAGTATCACCCCCCAGGGTTTCTCAAAAATTAGTATTACCCCCCTATGGCAGGGGGTCTTACTAATTATTGAAACCATAGGGGGGGTACTACTAATTTCCGAGAAAACACAGGGGGTCAGTACTAAATAACCCAAAAAAGAAAAAAAGATAAGAAAAAGAAAAGGAAAATACAAAAAAGGAAAAGGAAAAAATATGTATATAAATAAAGATATGCGTATATACACAAGCTCTTATCTTGTAAATACATTTTCTTTTCTTTTCCTTCACGGAGCTACAATATTTGGGAAAAGCCGTTTCTTGATATTTGATGCCATTACACCTATAGATAAGCTTGGGAGAGAAAATCCAATGATGAGCAAGAGAGTGATTACTTATATGTGCATGACTATCGAAGCTAGGTAATCTCTAATACTTAGGTAGATGACTTTGAGTATGACGACACCTATAAGTTGAAAAATGGACATGAAATCCATGAAACCCTATCTTTCTATTATTATTGTATGAATTGTGTGATGTTTCTTATACTCCAAGTAGAATCAGTCAATTGAAAAGTGTGTTGGCTATGAGTATGTATACCGTTTTCTATACCTTAGATGATTAACGTTAAAATGATTTTATATTTCACAAGATTCACATTGTTCTTAGTGTTAATATCAAGTGTGCCAAATATGAAATGATGTTGAAATAAAAATGATAGTGTGTTTAAATTCTTTGTTGGTGCACTCTGGAGAGTGAATTCAAGTTCTGAGAGGATGATATAGCAATTCCCTTTCTTCCCTTTCTTTTCTATCTTTTAGCTTTCTTTATTTTTATTTTTATTCACCGGTTTCGCCTTTTTACTTATCTTCCTCAAGGACGAGTAAGCGGTGAGCTTGGAGGATTTTTATATGCTCATATTTTACACTTTATTTTAGCTTATTTTCATGTCATATTGGTTGCCCATATTGCATATTTGAAGCTTAAACGACGATTTCCGAATGAATTTCACTATTTCTATGTTTTATTGGATTTTTAGGAAATATGGAGCAATTAGGAGCAAATTGGAGCTATGAGCATATGCACGCATGCCGGAGCTTCAGTGGCTATGACGCTGAGGAGCTTATGGTGCTAGAAGAGAAGAATAAGCAAGAGGAAAAGAGGAGAAAGATGAAGAAAAGCAGAAGAAGGAGAAAGAGTTGAAGAAGCAGCTCACTCAACTGAGTGGAGTGATCCACTCGACCGAGTGAGGCTGACACCAACCCAGCCCGAGGACCAGAGTGTATCAAAGCCACTCGACCGAGTGAGAAAACTCACTCAATCGAGTGAGACAGTCAGGCAAACCCTGAGACTATCAGCTAAATCCACCACCTGCCAGAGCAATCGACTCGGTCGAGTAACACTTTCACTCGACCGAGTGAATCAGTCACTCGACCGAGTGAAGAGAAGAAACAAAACACTGATTTTTGCAAGCTGATGCAGGAACCCCTACTCGACCAAGTAGGCAATCCTACTCGACCGAGTGAGATTGCGGCCAGATTTTGGAAAGTTAGTTATAACTCGGGTTATGGTTGTTTGGGTTGACTTTTTCTTGGGGTTTTAGGCTAGTATAAATAGAGAATAAGGTAGTTGTCACAGGAGAGAGGCGAGACGGCTAGAGACAAGAGAAAAGACTTGATTTTTATTTCTTTGCTTTGGAGATTATTGATTAGAGAAGCCATAGTTCTTAATTTTCTCTCGTTATTTTGAAGCTTTGGAGAACATCGGTTTGTCTAAACTTTTGATCTATCTAATTTAATGAATACTTCTTGTTTGAATCCCTTTGCAATGATGAATACTATTGTTTCCATGAATCTTATTGCTATGATTATGTTGATTAGTGAGTAGTCTCTTTGCTCTAAGGTAAAGGGATGAACCCTATGGATCTAGGGTTTAATATGTGAAATTAATTGAAACCCTTGTTGCTAAACTTGTTTTAGGTTAGATTATGGTCGATTGAATACAAATAGCTAGGGATTTCTACTTAGATCTTGAGAGCTCGAGAAAGGATCTTGATCTATAGGAAGCCCTAGATATTTGATTTAGACCTATAATTTGGATATCCTAAATTTGGTGCATGAGAGTGACCAAAGCTACCATCTTTATTATATTTCTATTATTATATTCGTTTGTACGACGGTATGATGAATATGAACCATCATAATCTAGTTCGAACTCACGTCGCACGACAGTGGACTTGAGTGAGAATTGAATTATATTGTCGATCTTAATGCTAATAATTCAACTAGGCTTGCGTGAGAGCAAAGCCCTAGCTTGAGTTATTTTAGACTTGTGTAGCGCAAGAGCGTGCACCGGTTCACAACATAGTTGCGACAATTTCACCATAAACAAATAGTTAGTAATTAGGAGTTCATATTTACATTGGAAGTCGAAAAATCTATAGCAAGGATTCCCTAGTCCTAGACATTTTTATTAATTGAATTACAACTGACATCATTACACATTCGTGACACTCTTCCTTCACCATTATTCACGATCTTTGCCACATCCGACAACCAAGATAATACCAACCGCCTCGCTGTGATTCGATACCCGCTCACCACTTAACCGTGTGCTTGCGGTAAAACTACATTGTTTTATGAGTACATCCAGATGCGAGCACCCCTCTCCCAAGCTTAATTAGAGCTGAGATTATGGTCGGGTAATGTGACATGCATTAACTGGGCACTGCAGTCGAGACGATACATTTAATTTTGATCATCAAAGCATGCAAAATCCTAGAATTCTCCTGCCAATGGAGCATAGAATTCAGAGAACCAGAGCCCCTCTATTACTTTCTGATTGACACGTGCTCTTTCTCACCTGTGTTTCCTTCTTCTCTGATCAACTTAGCCGTCGTTCAAATAAGGTTGTCCTTCTTCTTCTTCTTCTTCTTTGTTCATGAGTTCTTTATCTCTTTCATCGGACTCTAAAACAGATATATTGTGGGCTGACACGTAGTTGACTGGAATGACAACAATGGCCCCAATTCCTATCAGTTCACGGTGTCCAGAGGAGGCGTCGACCGAGCCCGCCACTAATAGCTCAGACGAAGTTTCTTGGGCAGAGGAGCATCCACCTCCGATGATGTGCTAGAGATCACTCAACCCTCGGGGTCTAAGTGTACCCTTGATAAAGGAAATGGCTTAGCCCTGGAGCCTCCCCCAGCTCAAAGGCTCTGATCCTACGAGCTGGGGAAGAACGATTTTAAGTGTCCGAGGAGATCAGAAATCTGGTCTCTGTGGTATCTGCTTCCTCACTCCCAAAGATCTAATCTGAGTACCTCCGACCTCCCTTTGGGTTTACGATCCCTTGCCATAATAAGAGGATCTGTTTCCCTGACAAGCGCGAGGTCGGAGAATATGTAAAGACTTTCTTGCTTGGACTTCGCTTCACATTAATCCATTCATTCTCCTTGTTCTTAATTATCTTGAGCTTCTCCTTTGTCAACTTACTTCGAACTCTGTTGGAGCTTTGGTCGGCTTCCTCGTGCTTTGTCTGCTTAATATGGTGGAGCCGACCTTAGCACTTTTTGTCATTTCTTCAAGTTGAAGCTTCATAAGCATGGTGTGTGGTCTTACATCACCAGTAGGAGGAAGAAGTATCTTGTATTGGGTCTTTTGAGCTTTGTTCATGACTGGAAGGAGAATTATGAATTTGTAACTTTCCATGATGAGACGACCTTTCTCACCCATTGGGGCCATCCAGACTCCATGGTTTCGGAAGAAATGAACCTCTTCGACATAGAGAATGGAGCGGCCAAATGTTTTCTATCGTTGCCGATCTCCGAGAGGTCTACCACATTTTTGCTGTTAGACGAGTTGTTGAAGAACACCGTATGGGCAGCGGGTAAGGCCGATCTGTAGATCTTACATTCATGTTTGCTTACCCTAATCCTTTTTATTTTTACAAATATGGCTGGATAGAAATACCCGCTTGATCCTAAAGTAGAGGCCATCCTTCGTCTTGGACTTAAGAAATTTGGGGGAGCTCATCTGCTCGAGCGAAGGCATCTTCAACAGCTAAGGATGGGCTGAGCTTGGCCCAAGCTGCTGAGAGTTCGGCCAAGGCAGCTGGGAGCTCGGTGTAATACCCCGTATTCACGGATACGGGTATTATATACGTATTTTGGGTGTATATATATGTTTGTATGAATTTTTGGGAGTCCTTATGTATTTTTCTTAATTTTGTTAAGCTAAAAAATTATTTTTAAATTATTTTCTATGCCATGGGGGTTTAAGATAAGTGGAGTATATTAGATAATACTTGTATTAAAGGGGGTATATGGTATTATTGGTAGTATATTTTTTTTATTAAAACCTAACCCTAAATTCCTGAACATTAACACCTCATGCTTGAGGTGGCACCCTCCCTTAAGCCCTCACCTACTCCCTAAAATAGGTGGCAAATGGAGAGGAAATTGAGAGGGTGATGAGGATTGTAGGAAGATCAAGAAAGGAAACAAAAAAAAATCTGGGAAAAATCAAAGGAGGAAAAAGAACAAAAAAACCGAGAAGAAAGAACTCTCTTCCTTCCCATCACCCTCATCTCACGCAAGGCTAGCCCAACTTTCCTGATGTTCTACCTTTCACCGAACCCAAACAACTCCAACCCTAGCGACGTTAATGATGAAGAAGGAGAGCTAGCATCAAATGGTCTTCAAGGAGAAGAAGGGCCCAGACTTATTAGAGGAGTGGTGAGGTAGGGTTCTAACTAAGTTAGATAGGGTTCTTTTGGAATCGGTAGGGTTTTGGAGTTCGTCGCTGTCGAATTTGATAGTAGACGAAACCACACGGTCGTATGGTTCTTCCCATATGACTGTATGGTGTCCTAGAGTGGTCATATGGTCGAAAGAACGACCGCGTAAAGAAGTTAGCTCCACATGGTCGTATGGCTAAAACCATACGACCGTGTCACTTAATGAAGCTTATAGAATTAGGTACGACCGTATGGGCGCACTATTTAAATCCACACGGCCGTATGGATTAAACCTACGCTCACTAAGTTTTCCCCTTGGTTGATTCCTTCCACCACACGGCCGTATGGCAGAAACCATACGGCAGTGTCACACCTTAAGCTATGTGTATTAAGTATGACCGTATAGTCACACTATTTAAATCCACACGACCATATGGTAGAAACCATACGGTCATGTCACAGCTATAAGCCACTGAAAATCCATAAAGCCATCTGAATTTCGCCATACGGCCATGTGAATCTTTCAGCACCACTTACAAATTCCACACGGCCATATGAAAAACTCCATACGGCCATGTGTCCCTGTCTTTTTTCATTTCTTACAGAATTCCAACTTTATTGATTTTTTTGATTCATATGCTTTAAAAATACAATGTTTTGGATGTTAATCACGCAGTAATATGCTTCAGATTGGTTGTCTAGAAATCCATGATAAATTATGAAATCCATGGGGTTATCATAATGCATATATATTGCAGTGTTATCTGATATTCATGTGAAACTGGAAATTAAATAAAGCATAATGGTGTAGGAAATTAGTAAAGAAAGATGACATATGATAAACCATGTTAACCATGTTGATTTAGTTTACTTGCTTAGTTAACCATGTTGAATTATTTAACTCCATGATGTTGTAATTAGGACCACCATATCATGAACAGTAGTTTATACAGCAAGTATCCATGTTGAAATATTAATCACCATTATGTTGATTGTTTAATAATCATGCTGCATGAACTCCATGATGCATTTTGTAATATAAAAAAGGAAGGCATATTGCTTATATGTGATTTTCTTAAATAAAAGTGGTGTAAGGACATATTGATAAGTGGATATGAACGAATACCATAAGAAATGAGAAAGTGGTGCAAGGACCATTAAAAATGAAAGTAATATGAAACAAGAAAGCAACATGATCTGATAAATTAAGAGGGAGAATGAGAACAAGAATCTGAAGTTCTCAATCCATTCAGAAATGGGTGAGACTTTAGATATGGGTTTTGGGGGGGACACATGTAAAGAATAGGTCTTACGGAGTTGACACAGCTGAGACTCCCACTAGCACTCTTGAGCAAAGTAGTTGGCTAGGTGTGGACATAGCTTGATTCTCACTCGCACTCCCATGAGTAGGCAGGGAGAGTGGGTAGAGTTAGAGAGGCCGGTGGTATACTCGTGATGCACCATGACGGTAAATGATGGGTTGCTCCGTTTTCCACTCAAAAACCCGAGATTTCTCACTCCCTTCTGAGGAGTTACGAGAGGCCCCTTTAGTGCTCGTGTTGCTGGTTGAGGTACCATGTTTCACCCAACCTGGGTGAAGTCCATCTCCTTAAATGTCCTATTATTTACAAGTGTTCCTACACATGTAAATTGATAACCTAAAGTAATTGTCTTTCAAATGTAAATGATGTTATCTCATGTTTACTTGTTCCTCTGTCTACTTAAATGTTGTTATCTCATGTTGACATGTACCTCTGTTTACTTTAATGCTACTACCCCATTTCAACATGTTCCTATGTTTACTTTCAGCACTTGCATGTTATAATATGGTTACTTATGCATATTTTGCAAGTTCTTCGTAATGCTTGCATCTCATGTCGTTAGACTTTTGTATATGCATTGTGACATTTACTTGTTAGACCACCCTTTTAGATAGGTAGTCAGGTTCTAAACTGGGTCCTACCTAACTTTGTTAGGAATCCTACTGGGTCATGCGTTGACGTATCCTATTTATTTTTCCAGGTTTAGGAACAGAGCTAGCAGTAGGAGCTACTCAGAGATGGAGCCTCAGAGGATAGTTTGGTCCAGTTTTACTTCTAGGGATAGTTAGTGAGCAAGTTGTGCTTGTGTACAGAGTGTGAGTGTTTTCCTTTGGGGTTCTTTGGGGGGTTTTCTTGTTTACGTCTTTTGTACTCATTTCAGAGATGGTGTATGTATAAGATGTATCAATGTGTTAGTAAAATGAAGGTTTGTACTTTTGTTTAGTTCTTTGTGTTATTTCTGTGATGGAACTCTACTAGTACTTTCCAGCACGTGTGCAGTGACCTGCAGTTTTTCTTTACTCTCTTCCTTTTTCTCTTTCTGTGTAACACTCGTTTATTTGGGAATACCTGGGATGGATTCGTACTTCCTAGATATCCAAGAGAGCGGGTTATTACACTCGGCTTAGGCCATTGGGGGTTCAGCCAAAGCTAACGGGAGCTCAGCCGATGCCGATGGGTTTCGTCAAGAGCAGGTACATTGGGACATGTTGTTGGTGGCTCGATAAAAAAGAGGGATTGACCTTCAACTGGATCTGATAGGAACGTAAAGCATAAGATGAAAAGTGAGGTCGGTCCTCTGAGCTCTGCCCACAGGGAAGCATCTGCTACCCAATCCGCAACTTTAGAGGTATAACTGACACTCCCCAGACCTAATGGCTATCAAGATACATGGCAGTGGGGGGGCCTCCTTCCTCCAAGGTCGGTGATCGGCATGATTCTGTTGGATATGGAAGATGTTAGTACACCCTTGTAGGGGATGTACGAGTGAATACGGACCTCGAACGTCGCGTACACGAAGTCATGTGCAAAGGGAATATGTTCCCTTACGGAGAGGATCTCTAGATTGATGGGAAAGTCGCATTATATATGCATAAGTGCATGCGACATATGGCTAATAAAGGGGTAATATCTTAAGCTTATGTTGTACCATGCATATGGTACAACTTAAGCTTATAATGTGCCATGTATCATGGTACACCTTAGTTAAATTGTTCCAAAGGAACAATTACTCCTAAAATAACTACCTTAGGGGCTATAAATAAGACCCAAGGGTAAGCCATTTCCTTACACTTTTGCATGGCATTCTTGCATGCATTTCATTCTAGCGAAGCTCTGCCGAAATCCTTCCTCTCTCTTTATCCAAGTTCTTAATCTAAAAGTAGAGATTTAAATTGTGGATTTAGTAGCCTTACTCCGTTCGTGAGAAGACTCGATCCGTCGTGGCGAATCCGAAGGCGAAGTTCTGTGACTACCGTGCCGCATACGCAAGCGTAAGTCACAACTTCATTTATCGATCCTAACTCTGTTTTGGCAGGATCCCACATTGGTATCAGAGCCATACGGGTTCGCCCCGGTCAAACCGCCGCCCCGTCGAAACTATGAACGAGTCGTTGTCTTTTTCACGAATGGGTATCCTACCATTACGGATATGGTAGGAACGCTTCGTGACGGAGAGAATGCAGCGGTTGTTCTTTTCACGTTAGGGTCTTCTGTCATTACAGATATGGCAGGAACTCTCCGTGGCGGGAAGAACCGACCGTTCATATCGTCAAATTCGCTCTCTTCATGGATGCTGAGTCTCCATTCATAGGGAATGGGCGCTCTCTTCATGTGGAGCGCGTAGTTTACGAATTTTTGAAGTGGGTTCAATTTTTTGGCACACGGCCATTGGAGGACAACTACTTTCTCGACGAACGGGTGCTTCACCAGAGAAGAAGGTGGTGGTTATTCCCATCGGGGAAGATAAATTTTAGTGCATGTGCACCATGGCCAAATGGGTTATGAAGGCCATGCAACCCCCTCCCCATGCGGAGGGGGTTGGCTACGGCCAATAACCACCGCGGCAACCCCCTCCGGCGGGGGTGTGCGGCCACCCCACACAAGGGGAGGCCGGCCATGGCCAAAGGGCCATGGCCGGCCATGGTCAAAATGGCCTTGGCCATGACCGGCCATGGCCAAGCCATGGCCGGCCATGGCCAGGCCGGCAGTGGCCGGCCAAGGCCAGGGGCCGGCCTGGCCGGCCCTGGCAGTGGCCAGGGCCGGCGCCCTGGCCTCGGCCAGGGCCTGGCCGGCCCTGGCAGAGGCCAGGGCCGACGCCCTGGCCTCGGCCAGGGTCTGGCCGGCCTTGGCCGGCCTCGGCCAGGGCAGAGGCCCTGGCCGGCCCTTGGCCAGCCTCGGCCAGGGCAGAGGCCCTGGCCGGAGAAATTTCAGACCATTATCATTGGTCGACCAATTCGGGTGTTTTGGTCGACCAATTAGGCAAAAGGCCTTGGTCGAATATGAACGTGCCGACTAGCCCATACGGGGCCAAATGACAGTCGTCTGCATCAAAATTCTCTCATACGGGGGGAAACGCCTGGATCCATACGGGAGCCGGCGACGATAGTTTGCAGAAAAATCCCAAAAGGGGATTCCGACCTTGGCACGGCTACGGCTCATTCCCGACAAATGGTCAGGAAGTGCCGAATGTTTCACTAGTATCATAAGGGTACTAAGATGAAATATACATTTTTTTTGAAAAATACGTTTTCATACGTTTTGAAAAATACGTTTTCAAAAACGCTTTTCCGCTGCGAAGTACTATAAGAGTACGATTATTTGATAAAGTGATGGGGAAATATTGAAAGTTGCTCTAGATGGTGATTGGAAACGTAGTGACTTTTCCGATTCTAGAGTAACATCTTCAATATTTTTCGAAAGTAACTTATCAAATTATGAATATCATTCCAAGTGGGAGTTGATTTTAGAACTATCCATATGGGAGATTCTATTATCATTTCAAGTGGGAATTATATCTTAAAAATACGTTTTCAAACTCGTTTTTCCGCTGCTAGTACTATAAGAGTACTATTGTTTGATAAGTGATGTGGGAATATTGAAGGTTGTTCTAGATGGTGATTGGAATCGTAGAGACCTTTTCGATTCTAGAACAACATCTTCAATATTTTTCGAAAGTAACTTATCAAATATAATATAATTCCAAGTGGGATTTGAATTTTTAGAACTATCCAAATGGGATATTCTATTATCATTTCAAGTGGGAGTTATATATTTTAAGAATTTTATGCAATGTTTTGATCAAAACCTTCGGTTTTGTGTCTTTTGCAGCATTTTAAAAGTAAAATGTCTTCCGCTTCAAAGAATATCGTCGCTGAGTTAAACAGAGGTGAAAAACTCAACGGCGATAATTACAAACTTTGGTCCATCAAGATACAATACGTTCTAGAGGAGCAAGAAGTGCTCGAAACTCTAAAGAACGTTATGATTGAACCCGAGTTGGGCACTACGGCCCAACACCGACGAGACAAGGAAGCTTTTGATGCTTGGTCTCAGAAGAACAAGATAGCGCGCATTACGTTATTAAGCAGTATGGCTGATGACATAATGCGCATCTTCTGAGAACATGACCTAGCCATGGACATATGGTCCAAGCTAGAGGAGAAGTTCGGTGGCACATCGGTGTCCAAACTTCGCGCCTTAACTATAAGGTTCGATTCATATAAGAAACGTCCAGATCATTCCATGGGGAAACATCTGCGACATATGGCGAACCTTATCTCGGAGTTAAAGGACGCAGGTCATGTGCTCACCGATGAGCAACAAATCCAAGCAGTCATACGTTCCCTACCAAATGGGTGGGACCAAATGAAGATGCATCTCACTCACAATGAGAGCATCAAGACTTTCAGCGATGTTTCTAAGCACCTCGAATTAGAGGAAGAGCGGCTTGCGGCTGCCAAGCCAAGTGCAGAAGTGCACATGGTTGCTAGTTCCTCACACGGGGGAAAGAAACGTAAAGATCGTTCGAAGTCTACTAATGAACGTAATAAGCAACCTGAGTCTACCAAGAAACCCAAACATAAGGGTGGGCACAAGAAATGGCACAAGAAGAAAGACTTGAAGAAGATCAAGTGCTTCAAGTGCAACAAGTTCGGTCACTATGCTCGTTCGTGTACGGGTGGAGGTGACGAGGTAACTTGTAATTATACTAGTTACATATGTGTTTCTAGTTCAACATTTCTTATGGAATCTAATCCATTTTGGATAATTGATTCAGGTGCCACCGACCACATAGCAAAGGACAGACGGTCCTTCGTGGAGTATCACCGGATACCCCAAGGAATGAAGTGGATCAATGTAGGAAACAACACACGTGTTGAAGTGGAAGGCGTTGGGACTCGCAAGCTAGTCTTGGACAACGACCGCACTCTCCTACTTCATGATGTTCTCTTCATTCCATATATTCAAAGGAATATTAAAACTGTGGTCAATTTAATGGGTCTTGGTTATAGTTGGTTCCTTCATGATTGTAATATGGACTTATTTTGTAATAATTCCTTAATTGGGACAGGGTATGTTTTCAAAGGATTTATTGTAATAAGTACAATGTATGATTCCTCATGTAATGAAAATTTCCTTGTGACAAATTCTTTGACTAATGAGTCTAATATAATTTGTTGGCACGCAAGGCTTGGTCATATTGGACCAACGCATATGGATAGACTTGCCAAACGTGGCCTTCTATCCAATGTTTAAAAGGTTGAAATGTCGACATGCGAACATTGCCTTGTGAGGAAATCTTGTCGCAAGCCGTTTGGAACCGGCACAAGGGCCTAGGTTCCATTACAGCTTATCCATTCGGACATATGTGGTCCGATGAATGTCAAGACAAGACGCGGGAAGTCCTATTTCATCACTTTTATTGATGATTTCACCCGATTCGGTCATATCTATTTGATATCCCACAAAAGTGAAAGCACTAAACCTGCTTTAAAAACTATATGAGTTTAGTGGAGAATCAATTAGATCGCAAGATTAAGGTCGTGCGAACCGATAGGGGCGGTGAATATCAATCAACAAGTTTAAAGGAACTTTGTGATGAAAAAGGCATAGTACATCAGGTAACTATGCCTTATACTCCTCAACTAATTGGTGTTGCAGAAAGGAGGAATAGGACTTTAATGAAAAATGGTCCGTTCAATGATGGCGCAAGCTATCTTGCCAATCACCTTTTGGGGTGATGCATTATTGACGGCCGCTTTCATTTTGAACCGCGTACCCTCGAAATCAGTTAGCTCCACTCCTTATGAGTTGTGGAACCAAAGGTCTCCTGACTTAAACATTTTGAAACCTTGGGGTTGTGCATCCTACGCACATATTTCCTCCCATAAGTATGGCAAACTTGGGCCAAGGGGAAGGAAATGTATCTTTATACGATACGCAAAAAACTCCAAAGGTTATGTTTTTGTTAATCAGGAAGACAATGGTGGGCTAATTGAGTTTTGAGTCGAGGGGTGTCACTTTCTTGGAAAACAAGTTTCCAAGACAGGGCGAGATAAGTCAGGACTTATCTCTATTTGAGATTTATGATCAAGACGGATTACCTCATTCGAGTGGGAGAATTCTTGGTGAAAACGAAAATACGTTTCAACCTTCACCAATGGATTATACGAATGACGATTATCATATTCCATACGGGAATAAAGATCCAAGTGGGAGCAATTCTAACGACATTCCAAGTGGGAGTGATATTAGAATTGATCTAAATTTGAGTCAACAAGGACTTGAAGAATCTCAAATACGACGTAGTAGTCGTACAAGGTTGGCTCCTCTAAGATTTGAGGATAAATTTCCGCAAACCTTTATGACTTTACTACGAGAAGATGACGAGCCTGCTACTTTCAAACAGGCCGTATCTTGCCCTGCTAAAGACAAATGGATGGAAGCGATACAAGAGGAGTTAGAATCCATGAAAGTTAACCAAGTCTGGGACTTAGTTAACTTACCCAGAGGACGTAGAGCTATTGGGAACAAATGGGTTCTCAAGATCAAGCATAAGGCTGATGGCTCTATTGACAGATATAAAGCTCGCCTTGTCGCGAAAGGTTTTTACGCAACAGGAAGGGATAGACTACAAAGAGACCTTCTCACCTGTTGTGCGTTTTACCTCGATTTGCCTGATTCTAGCAATGGTAGCTTGCTTAGACCTCGAATTACATCAAATGGATGTAAAGACTACCTTTCTCAATGGAGAATTGGACGAGGAGATCTATATGGAACAACCAACAGGGTTTGTAAAAGAAGGAAACGAACATAAGGTTTGTAAACTTCATAAGTCCATATATGATCTTAAACAATCCTCGAGGCAATGGTATATACGATTTCATAAAGTTATCAAATGGTTTTACCATGCTTGATGAAGATAACTAAGTATATATCAAGAGGATTAAAAGCAAGTATATTATCATGTCTCTATATATAGATGACATTTTAATAGCCGGAAATGACAAGGGCTTTGTGATGAGTATCAAGACTTGGCTTTCATCAGTATTTGAGATGAAAGGCATAGGAAAAGCCGCATATATCCTTGGAGTTAAGATTTCAAGGAATCGTTCGAAGAAACTTCTTTCTCTTTCATAGGAGACTTATATAAAGAAGGTTCTAGAACGATTTAATATGCAGGACTGCAAGTCCATTGATATTCATATAAGCATATGCGATAATTTATATCTGGAATCGTGTCCAAAGAACCAAAAGGATAAGGAAATTATGGAAAAAGTTCCATATTCCAGTGCAGTTGATAGTCTTATGTACGCTATGGTGTGTACGAGACCAGACATCTGTTTTTTTTGCCGTTGGAAATGGTAAGCTGTTACCAATCCAATTCAGGGCAAGTACACTAGAAAGCGGTTAAGAGGATAATGTGTCTTGTAAGATCAAACACATTGATATCCGATACGAATTTGCAAAAGACTATGATAAAACCAAGAAGGTAGACATAAGGTACATATCTACGCATGAGATGATAGAGGATCCGCTTACGAAAGCGATCCCCAGAAATGTGTTTTACAAACACTTATCATCTCAAGGATTGCGTAAGAGCTGAGTTGTACCAATGTAAATTCCCATGTCTGTAAATGATCAAAATTAATAAAAGAATAAGTTCTTTTTTCAAACATTGCATATGAATTTCTTAAGAAATGTTTGTGTACATTTTTTGAAATCTCAGCTGAATTCTAGTATGTCGGACAATTGAGGTTGGCTCTCTCACATGAGCAACCGCCTTATTCTATCAGACGGATGGAATAGAGATGAGACCTGTTTGAAGTCAAAATCATCAGACGGATGATTTAAGAGTCATGACTTAAACAAAATGGTCGCATGAAAGATCTGCATCATATGGATGCTTACAAAAGATCTAAGAGGATTTTTTGACATCCTATCTGTCTAAATGCAGGATGTGAGTCTAAAGGATTATTTGAGTAGAATAAGGGACTCAAAGTCAGACATTGTGGTGTCTGATCATCATCCTTACAACATCATTGAGACATACACTCCCTGGGAAAGGAGCGATGTTGTAATACGTGTTCATACCACGTATGCATTACGACCACTGAGTTAGTAGCAATAGTGTTTGCTATTATGTGAGACTCAAAGGCCATATGGGCCTTAACTCTTACCCTCAAGGACTCCAATTGGTTCCTTTAGATTTGACGAGATGATCGCTATCTTAGCGTGTTGCTAATGGGCTATGATAATTCGGCTCGACGGGGCACGTTAGAAAAGTGAATCAAGTCAAGATCAGAAGGTTCGCAAGAAGAGGAAGATTGATTTCATATTCACATTTGGACTTTAATGATTCAAAGCTGGCCAGTCAATTGTGATCCAGATGGGATTCAATTGTTGAATATAAAGTATAAGAAATGTGAAGAAATAATCTAGGGTAAAGCATGCGTTGAACTACTCAACTTTGCACCTTCGAGGCCGTTGTGTATCTCTAACAAGTGCACAACAACAGACTCTACGCGCATGACGGTCGCACGGTCTATTTCTCGGTATGATAGATGAAAGAACTAAGAGAAAGACGTTCTCTTACAATCCCCTCAAGTGTAAGTGGGAGATGTTAGATATGGAAGACGTTAGTACACCCTTGTAGGGGATGTACGAGGGAATACGGACCTCGAACGTCGCGTACACGAAGTCGTGTGCAAAGGGAATATGTTCCCTTGCGGAGAGGATCTCTAGATTGATGGGAAAGTCGCATTATATATGCATAAGTGCATGCGACTTATGGCTAATAAAGGGGTAATATCTTAAGCTTATGTTGTACCATGCATATGGTACAACTTAAGCTTATAATGTGCCATGTATCATGGTACACCTTTGTTAAATTGTTTCAAAGGAACAATTACTCCTAAAATAACTACCTTGGGGGCTATAAATAAGACCCAAGGGTAAGCCATTTCCTTACACTTTTGCATGGCATTCTTGCATGCATTTCATTCTAGCGAAGCTCTGCCGAAATCCTTCCTCTCTCTTTATCCAAGTTCTTAATCTAAAAGTAGAGATTTAGATTGTGGATTTAGTAGCCTTACTCCGTTCGTGAGAAGACTCGATCCGTCGTGGCGAATCCGAAGGCGAAGTTCTGTGATTATCGTGTCGCATACGCAAGCGTTAGTCACAACTTCATTTATCGATCCTAACTCTGTTTTGGCAGGATCCCACAGATTCCTACCAAATACGAGCAAGCTCTGGGGACGTTTAGGTCGACCCACGCAGACCTTCAATGCTCCAAGAACGATATTCTTAAGCCTGCCCATCCGATGCAGTCGAGGAGTCGGTCTTCTCAGATTTTGGGTTTGCAACTCGGCTCGTCAAGACCTCCTACCTTCTGCATGATCGCTCGGTTCTGCAGAAAGTTGAGACAGAGAGACTAGCCAACTCTATAAGGTGGCACAGTCAATAAGTCGGCATTCTTCCCGCACTTTTTATTTCTCTGATTTTGCTAAGTGTTAGGACTGACCTTTTGTTTTCCTCCAATGTAGATGTCCTCGGCGGGCATTGAGTTGCGTCGCCAAGCAGTGAAAGTTGCCAATGCCGAGGCAAGCCTTGCTATGAAGCTCCTGAGGATGAGTGCTACAGAAGAGGCTACTGATGAAGCAAAGGCTCAACCGAAGGTGCTGTTGCTCACGATCACCGAGCTTGCATCTCGAGGGGAAAGGCTCAAGAAAGCACTGGCCGAGGAGAGGACGTCCCAGTCGACTGTCGAAAAGAACATTGAGGTCGAAGTAGCTCTTCGAAAGCATGCTGATAAGCAGTGACGAGTGGTTTTTATATGCATATCTTGCACTCATCAAACACGTATTTTGCCACATTTCATTCACTATTTTATTCAATTCTACCTGCTTTTGTTTCCATCTTACCTTCTTGTCCCAATTTATGCACTTCAGGAAGAAGGGAATAATTCCAGGATATTGGAGCACAGAAATGGGCGAAAAAGAACTTTATAGAGTCAATGAACGAGAAGCGGAGCAAGGCGATGCAACGGAGGCAAAAATGTGTTGATTTGGAAGTTTCCAGGTACCACGCGACTGCATGGATCATTTCCATGTGGGCATGTGGGATGCGAGATTGAGGAGCTAGAAGTATAATCGATGCGACCGCGTCACAACGATCCACACGACCACGTCATGCAGTTCAAAACCACCAATCTATGCGGCTGCGTCACCCAAATCGACACGACCATGTAACTCTCTAACTATTCGGCCCAAGACTCATCTCGCTGCAGAGACGACGCGGTCGTGATAATTATACACGCGACCGCGTCGCTGTTGAAGCTGGAGCCCCAACCGATTGAAATGGCCGCGTGGTTTCTCCACGCGGCCACGTCGAATCATCAACTGCCGATGAGTTGGAGCCCCAACCGATCGATACGACCACGTAATTTCTTCATGCGGTCACATCTAATCATCAACTGCCGATGAACTGGAGCCCCCTCTCGGCCCACGACTCATCTCGCTACAGAGACGACGTGGTCGTGTTAATTCAAACCACGCGACCACGTCGCTATTGCAGCTGGATCTCCAACTGATCGAAACGGCCGCGTAGTTTCTCCATACGGCCACGTCTCTTACTATTCGGCCCAAGACTCATCTCTCTACAGTGACGATGCGACCGCATTAATTCAAACCACGTGAGTGCGTCACTGTTGCAGCTGAAGCCCCAACCGATCGAAACGACCATGTAGTTTCTCCACGCGGCTGCGTCGAATCATCAACTGCTGATGAGCTGGAGCCCCCTTACGAGCATCAGGATGATGCGACTGCGTCAATTTCTACGCGGCCATGTTGGGTCGGGTTTCTGCCCGACTTTCTAGGATTTTGGAACCCCTATTTAAAGGGAGTTGCACCGCTGGAGAGAGGGAGGTGACAAGAGATGCGGTTTGATCACTCCGTATTTTACACTTTTTTCCCGCATGTTTGCATGCCATTTGGATCGCCCAAATCATGTTTTTCACGATATATCGACGATATTGCGATGCTTTTCACGATTTGTTGTTTTTGTCGCATTTCAGGTGATTTGGAGCGATTTGGAGTGATCTCGAGATACGCCTACTCCAGAGTGTCACCGACGACCTCCCCGAGGGGTATTTTGCTGTTGGAGAGGAGCGGAAGAAGAAAGAACGTCGCAGGAGCGACGAGGAGGCCAAAACAAGCTGTTTGGGCATTTTTGGTGTCTCACTCGGCCGAGTGAAGGAGTCACTCGGCTAACCAGCGAGACACCGCTCGGCCGACCAGATCGGATACGTTTCATACGTGCACTCGGCCGAGCGACGGAGACCACATCGGCCGAGTGACGAGATCCTGTCCGCCCGAGTGGCGCCCAGACGAAGCCATTCAAAAATCGCCAACTTACTGTTTTTTGGCTGCCTGAGCTTCAGAAGACCCACTCGGCCGAGTGGATAATCCCGACCGCCCGAGTACCAAGAAGCCATCGGCCGAGTGACGACAACTCACTCGGCCGAGCCGCCCCCGAAGTGAAGACCCTTGAAGATCAAGACTTACTGGAAATTTACAGGGTTTCTCACTCGGCCGAGCGACTTTTGTCACTCGGCCGAGTGCGACGCGCTGCCTGTAGCGAAAATTGCGGATTTCAGGCTGCGCAGGGGTATTTTGGTCACAGTTTTTGGACGATTTTGGGGGGTATTTAACCCCTGTTTTTACCCTAGTTTGGAGAGCTTTTCTCTTAGATTTTTTTGCAGCTTTTTAGATTAACTTTTTAGCTTTATTCTTGTGATTGGAGAGGAGACAAAAAGTTGATTTTTGTTGGATTATTTGAAGAACTCCATTGGTTTGTGTCTCCCTCTCCTAAAAATTCTATTTTTATTGCTTATCTCAATATTGTGATGAATTCTCTTGTTTATTTCATTGATTATTTTTGTGTTTGTGCTATGAATTGTGAGTAGTCTCCACGTCTTGGGGCGTGGGGATGAACCCTACAAGCCCAATTTCATATTTGTGATTAATTGGTAGAAATTTTGCTAGAATTGTTATTAGGGATTAGTTTGGGAGCGATTTACTACGGATAGCTAGGAGTTCATACCGATTGGGATTTGCAAGAGATTGGATCCCAATTCGATAGGAAACCCTAGAAATCCGAATTGGGTTGGAATCGAATTTACGAAGTATCGGTTTGCAAGAGATTGGACCGATACTAGGGTTTCCGGTTGCAATTCCGTGCCAATACCCATTTGCAAGAGATTGGACGGGTAGGAACTATCCCAACCTAGGTCGTGGGCCGAGTTTGCAAGAGATTGGGCTCGGTGCGCGATTGAACGATGATGTTGATCCTAATGCTAGCTTCCCTAGGCTAGGGTTTGCAAGAGATTGGACCCGAACCTAGGATAGCTATAGACCGACAACAGCGCGAGAGCGTGAGCTTGGTTCTACATTCAGTTGCAACTAGTTCATCCAAAATCTTATTCTAGCAATTTTGATACCGATGAACCACATTGACGAGATACGGTGAGTAGCGGGAATTCCCCATTCCCTAGACGTTCTTTATTTGATTTGATATTTCCGTACTTTGTCTGACGATTGTGACATGATCGCCAAAGGCAAATCTCTCTTCTTAAATAGCCAGGTTGATTAGAACAAGCACGGTCATTCGTCCTCCCTGTGTTCGATAACCCGCTCGCCGCTATACCGTGCGCTTGCGATAAAACTACAACCGTTCTTTGGGTTACATTCCAGAGCGATCACGGTTTACCCTAGTTTTACCTCCATTTTCAGTTTTCTAGAAATAGAGTTAGATTAGGCGAAGATATGATTGCTTTTTTTTTAGATTGTAACTAAGGATTGACAACCATAGCTTGTAATTCATGGAGATAAGTTTATTTTCCTCTTTCTATTATGTTTTTATTTGTGTTATACTGCCCCTAACTGTGTTCTTCCCCTTTCCACTTGTTATCTCTTGTGATTATGTGTGTCTCTTGTGTTCGCATGCTTAGATCCTCTGTTATATCCCTATAATTTTCACACCATGTTCCCCCAACTCACGTAGCTAGAAATAGTCCTAGATCCGATTAGTACTCAATCAATCCGCCTCACTGCGGACGACCGGTAAAGCGCTACGACGATGCCGTGTGCTTGCGGTTTATAAATTTCAAGCTCTAACTAGTTTTTGGCACCGTTGCCGAGTAACCACAATTTGATTGATATTAGTTGGGTTTAGGGTTAGCTAGACTACATGTCAATCAAAAACCACAAAAAATTTAATAAACAAAATTTTTCCTCGCCACAGATGTTATTTTGGTTGCAATTCTCTTGTACCACCGACGTGATTCTCATAGTCAATTTTTCATATTTTAGGTGCTATTTGAGGAATATGTGGATCGTATGTGGAGAGTTTCAGCGATCTATTCTCGTGTGATGGTCAGACAAGAGGTTATGATCACGTTCCATAGGTTGCATCGCTTTGTATAAGATGTGGAATGCATGGACACGTCTTCATCCAATGCCAAAATTATGCAAACCCCTACGAACCACCCTCATATACCCACAACCTATCTCATGAACCTTCCTTCCTTAACCCTCCACCATAACCACAAAAATCCCACCTGGAGTTTCTTTTAGAAGACCAACTTCGAGACGAAGCTCAATGGCTCGAAACACAAACCATAGCCAGAGCCCAACTCTAAAAACTCTCCCAAAGTGTGAACCAATTGGTCATATCCCAGTGGCAGTGGCATGGAAGAGATTCTATTATCTTACAAACACCGTCAGAATGTGATAATCTTGGTGGAGGAGCCACCTCTACCATCGGAGATCAGGCAAGGCAACGTCCACACACCACGGGATCAAATTGCTACCTTCACCCAGCTCGCTGAAAAGACACTTTGGCAGGCTTGGGGAAGATTCATTAAAATGGTGGACAGATTGCCGAAGCATGGGATGAGCACGCATGACCGGCTTTGCTTCTTTAGTGGAGGAATCACTTCGATCTACATGAATTCATGATGAAGATGAGTGGAGGACAATTCTTCGACATGCCGCCTGAGGATGTGTGGGATTATATGGAGATTGCGGTCGTGTCTCACGCATGCACCAAAAAAAGTAACTCATACGATTTAAATTGGAAAATTTTTTAATATGAATTTGTTTTCCCATGTAGGTACCACTTTCGAGACACATGCCACTGGCTCTTACATTCGTCAAGACACCCTTATTCATGAGATGTAGCTCGCTGACCCTCACGATCCATTTTTCTCTTTTGTTGATGAGATGGATGATGATCTCCACACACACCAATGCGAGTGTATACATACCGATGTGGAGAATGGGAGTTATCCACTGGGTCCTGATGCTATTCAGGGAGATTCTCTAGACCCTTCACCACCTCTATCTTAATCTTGCATGACTTTCCCTACATCTTTAGATTCAGATTTCCTTGACTCGATGCACTTCTTACGGGATACAGATACACACACAACGTAGGTATGTTGTGTCATGACTGCACCTGTGGAGCACACTTACGGGATTGGTGAGACGACGATTATGTCAACGTCGAGAGATTGAATTCCATTTCTAGGGAGTTTTCGTCACTTCACTTCACGCATTTCTTTATACTTTGACGATTATCTCTGGAATACATTTATTTCGGGAAAATTTTTATCACCACAGACTGATGCTCCTTTTCTTTTGTAGGACTTAGGTGGACATCCCGAAAGAAGCTGGAGGGAGCATTGCTAGGGTTCGTTGGTATTCGTGGCACCACGACGTTGGCGGAGCCACGAAAAGAGCAGATTGAGCAGCTGCCTGCTTCGATCCACATTTTAGATCCACCTTTTGAAAACAAATGTACTAAATCCAGTGGTGTAGAAAAGTTTTATTTACTTAAATAAACTCACCTTCCCCCGCTGCCGAGGGAAGCGTATTATGATTCTATACTCTTGTTTTGTTTAATTATTCATGAATAACCCCCCAGCATCTCTTGTGGCGCACTCACATATTCTGAGCCAAAACCCAATTTGAGCCTCATTGCCGTTCTTCGCTATCGCTTCACATGATTACAACTCCCACACCTACCCCCACACACATACACCCTCATTTTTATTTCTTCATTTTGTTGAGGGTATACTTCCATGCTAGCTTGGGGAGGGATCATTATGCATGCACAATTCACATCTCCATGTTTCATACTCTTTTTAAGCATCGAGGACAACACTTAATTCTAGCTTGGGGAGGGCGCCTTGAATGCTTGGTTTACATGTTTAAAGAATTCAATTACACCAAGTTTCTTTATGCATGTTTATTTCGGTGAAATTTTTTCACTCTCGATCAATTTCTAATTGTCCATCGCGATATATGCTTAGGGATGTTTCCAATACTAGATCTCATTTTGATATGCTTGTTATTGCCTATGCTCATAATCATTGAAATAAAAGTACTCGAAACATGCATGAGCTATAGTTTATCATGGAAACCCATTTCGTGCATTTGTCTTGGTGGTTTTAGTTGAGTATAATGACTAGTGGATTCATAAGACTTGGATTAGCGGCATATTATCTAGTATGGAGGAGTGTCGCTGTCTAGCACATTCATGTTCAAAAGAAGAAGAAGAAAATGGAGAAGAAAAGAAAAGAATATTTTTTTTGAAAATTAAGTGAGTGTGTATATATAATATAAACAGTAACTACATTAGGGAGAGTGCCAACAAGTAGAGCAGATAAGGGAGAGGCTGGGAAGCAGTCACTTTACGCCAGAACTACAAGGCACAAACCAAGAAAGGCAAAGTATACCGGGGAGGCACACAAAAAGAGTTCTAGGTAATCCCCCAGTTCCCAAAAATAAAGCGATCATCAGATACACGATCCTCAAGGTCACAAGACACCATAATAATCTGGTATGTCAGTAGAAATCTGAGCCATGAGGGCATCCATGGGAGACGACCGGGAGTGGAAAACCCTATTGTTCCACTCGTGCTAGATATGCCACACCGCCGTAGAGAAAACCATCATGTAGAGCTTGCCTCGAGGGGTGGTCTTCCCCTATCTCCAAATCGCCACCTCAGCACGGAGAAAAGAATATGTGTGTGTGTGTGTGTGTGTGTGTGTGTGTGTGTGTGTGTGTGCATATAGGGGTAATAAAATTTAATTAACTAACAAATAATGTACAATATACACCTCAGTAAAACATAGACATCTAAACTAATCTTGAACATAGAGGGGAGAGAGGACACAAGCGTCGTCATCCCCTACTAGCCAATCCTAGAAAAGAATCTAAGATGCTGAGACATCAAATAAATACAATTTAGGACCAATTTCCCAGGGCAATGCGAAAGTTTTGCCTTCCTTCCTTCCAACTGAGGGAAGCACTGAGAACACGAACATCTTCATAAATATATCTGAATATGAGAACTTTATGCTTGCCAGAGTTGTTGAATACCCTTCTGTTCCTTTCATGCCATGTGTACCTTACCACTGAACAGATAGCCAGACGGGATATACCAGAGATTTTAGTCTTGCTCCTGAAGCGGTCATGTATAAGTGTCACCTCTTCCAAAAGAGTCTCAATAGGCCCGAGGGGAGACCCAGCTTCAGTCTACATAACTCCCATACATATAATGTAAAGGGGCATTAAAAAACGATGTTTAATAGATTCCACAGGGTGCTGACATAAAACACAAGAGATATTAGCAACTGAAACGTTCCGCTTAATAAGATTGTCAAAGGTCAACAACTTATCATTCAGTGACATAAGAAGACATGTAGACATTTTAGGGCATCATTTAGGGAACCAAACAACATCATAATAAGGAACAACAGGAGACACAGGATGAATTACATCCAAAGCTGATGTAAGTGAAAATTTAGTGGAAGGTGTCCAACGAAGAGAAGGGGACAGAGGATCATTATTATCTTCATAAAAGGGAGCTGCTAATTATTTGGAAGCCAATATAAATTTCCAGGTACATGAATGAGCTAGGGAGGAAGGAAGATCAATACCATTCAGAGTGTAGGTGCTTCTCATAAACTTGGCCCATAGAGAATCAGAGTGTATAAACCTCAGGAAAGTAGCTTTGTTAATGTCAGCAAGTCTACGAAGTCCAAGCCCTCCTTCCCTTTTGGGCTTACAGATACTAGACCAACTCCAAACATGCATCTTGTTATTCCAAAGAAAGTTAGCATAGAGCTGCTCAATAATATGAATGACAGAGAGTGGAAGCTTAAAGGAAAGGCTCCAATAAGAAGATAAGTTATATATCACGGAGCGAATAAGCTCAACTCTTTCAACAAAAGATAATAGCTTGGAAGACCAGCCTGCCAAGTATTTCCTGTATTTGTCAATAAGGGAAGAATAGTGCCTCGCCTTGGGATATGAAATAGAAAGGGGCAGGCCAAGGTAGCAAATTGGCAGGGTACCAAGCGTCACACCAATTATAGCTGTGATCTCCCTAAGGTTCTGGCAACCTTTACTACAGAAAAGTTTGCTTTTTCCCTTGTTAATACATAGCCCTACAACATTACTGAGGGAATCAAAAATATCAGATAGATTTTCTGCAGACCTCACATCTCCATGGCAGAAAACAAGTAGATCATCAGAAAAAAGAAGGCGCGAGGTGGTCAGAATGGAGTACCTCTTCATTGGTTTGATCAAGCCATATAACCAATCAAGATTCATCATGATCGAGAAAAATTCCATAACCAAGATAAAAAGGTAAGGAGATAGAGGGTCACCTTGCCTAATACCTCGATTACTAGAGAAGAACCCAGATGGGGAACCATTAATGAGCACAGAAAAAGTAGGACTAGATATGCACTCCTTGAGCTAGACGATCCAACGAGGAGGAAAACCGATGTGATGCATAATGAAGTAGATAAATTATCTGTTAAAAGCCTTCTTCAGATCTACCTTGAGGCATACGCGACTACCTATGGGTTTATTGAAGTTCCTAATCAATTCATGGGCTAAAAGGAAACCGTCACTGATCAGATGTCCCTTGAGAAAGACGGCTTGATGGGGATATATAATATCAGAAATAACCTTCTGCATCCTGTTATAAAGAACCTTAGAGATGAATTTATAGAGAACATTGCAGCATGATATAGGCCTATAGTCATTGAGAGTGGAAGCTGAATCAGACTTGGGCACTAGACACAGAAAAGTATGGTTGAGTTCTTTAAGGAGCCTGCCAAAGGAAAAGAAGAAATCCACTGCCCTTATAACGTCACAGCCTACTCTGTCCCAGTTCATTTGATAGATATAAGCATTAAAGCCATCAGGTCATGGAGCCTTATCAGCCCCCAAATGGAAAACTGCATTCTTGATTTCCACAGGAGAAATAGGGCGAATAAGTCATTCCTCGCTAGAAGGAGTCAACTGCTTTTTTACAGGGAAATACGGGAACACATTCCAATAATCAGACTGATTAAAGAGATTTTCATAAAATGTGGGGGTTGTGTTTCGAATGTCTGCACTGTGGTCATAAGGAGATCCGTCAGAGTTAAATAAATGAGAAAGGGAGTTCTTAGAATACATGGCCTTAGTAGCAGAGAAAAAGAAATCTGTGTTTTGTCACCATCAGAGAGCCAAGATATTCTACTCTTCTGCCTCCACTTAGACTCCTCCAGCTGCAACCAATGATCCAGTTCACTACCAAGCTGGGCTAAATGGTTTTTGTAGGCTGAATTAGGATAAACATCAACATTAGCCAGTATCTCAGACTGTCTCCTTCTTAAGTCTTTGATGTGGGAAGTAGGGTCATCTATCAAACCATAAGACCAGGATTTAAGAAGACACTTCAGCCTCTTGAGTTTATATGCTATCTGATATTGAGGAACTCCAGAAACAGAGGAACTCCAAGCTCTAAGTAAAACTGCATGGAAGTCTAAATGACGAGACCAGTAGTTAAAGAACCTGAAAGGTTTAGGCCTCGACTTAGAATTATCGCCCAATTGCAGCAGCATATGAGAATGATCACTAGTAGAGGGAGGTAGAGAACAATAATGTGAAGATGGAAGATTATTAATCCATCTAGAGTTCAGAGAATCCTGTCCAGTCTAGCAGAAATATGTCGCTGCTCTTTAGAATGATTGTTCCAGCTCGAAGTACTACTAACACATTTAAGATCCATAAGGACACACGTCTCAATGCAATTATTGAAATGATCCAGTGTAGATTGAGATATAGGCCTGACACCAGCTTTTCCTCCATAAATCTGACAGAATTAAAATCACCCATGACTGCCCAGGGGAATTTCCAACAGAAGACTGAATGGGGAGAAGATCTGACCAGAGGGTGGTACGAGAGGCCAATAGATTTGCACCATAAACAAAGAGACTATGCACTTGAAACCACCCTTATTTGTAGCAGAGATAGATATTACCTGATCAGAGGAATGAAGAAGCAAACAAGACCAAATCCCAACGTCCCATAATGTCCAAATTCTGCCTCCATCTAAGCTTGCATAATTATCAATAGCAGACCAATCACTTAGGAAGCAAGATAGAACACGTTGAGAGCTCGCCTTTCTAACTTTGGTTTCTAAAAGACCAACCTTGGAGGGAGAATGATGCTTAAGCAGTCCCAAAGATCCTGACACCGTGCTGCTTTATTCAATCCACGGACGTTCCAAGCAAAGATAGACATATTAAAGCATGGAGGAGCCCTGCATACCACGCTCACTCCTCCTAGGGCCAACCAGAGAAGAGGCTTTCTTAGGGCTAGAAATCCTCTTAGGATTTATAAATTTCTTTGGCTCAGGTTTCTATTGAGGATGAAGACTAGCAAGACGCTTCTTTAGCCTTTTATGAACTTGGACCTGCCACTCCACAGTATCCTTTGCAACATGGATAGGTGGCACATCATCAATGGCCGAGGCAGCAGGAATAGGTCTCTCAGGATGAATAATAGAGGCTACACAAACATCAAAGTTTCTAGGAGAACAGACAAAAGAGGGTGGAACCACATGAGAAGTCCTCAAAATCACAGAGTCCTTTGAGGGCATATTCATATCCATAGTTTCCTTAGGATGAATCTCAATAATAGGCTCAGTAACAGCACTTGGGGAGCACATAAATTCCATGGTATCATCATCAAACATATTGATAGTAGAAGGGATACTAGATTAGTTAATAATGTTACCTGAGCACATATGAATAGTAGGAGAGGTATCAGATGGGGTAAGTGTCTATTTAATCTTCCACATGGGGACGGAAGGGCATTGAGCATCATCATGCCTAAAACTACATCACTTAGTACATCTGGGAGGAACCCATTCATGTATAACATCCAGCTCAACGCGTTGTTCACCTTCTATATCCAGACTAATAGTATGAGGCAAAGAACAAGTTGCATCAATTTCCACAAAGCATCTAGCATATGCAAGCCTTTATCCTTTAGATGTGGCTCTGTCCATATATAAAGGCCTACCAATAATGCTCGCTGCCTTGTTGATAATACTTTCGGACCATAGTTTTACGTGCAAGAACGGAAACCGTACCTAAACAGGAACTAAAGACAGAAGATCTCGGCTCACACCAATATCAGCACTCCACTTTCTAATGACAATTAAGCAACCATCAAATAACCAGGGGCCCTCCTGAAGGATTCTATAATAGTCTTCAGCTAGGGAGAATTTAAAAAATAAGAACCCATTTTCTCGAGAGAAGACCTCAAGACCACCAGAAGGTTTCTACATACGTAAAACCCAACCTTTCGGATGTGAAAAGTGTTGGGGTTTTGGCGGACCCCCAGAGCTCGGATCCGTGTCCGTCCTAAGTCAGACGGACCACGGAGGCATAAAAAGGCGCAGCGGAAAAACAGAAATCATATTTCTACACTAGCTAAACTATTTAGATAGGCTCTGGGGAGCCAGAACCTAGCCCGATCTATGCCGACTTGGAGTGGGTCTGACCACCCCAAGAAGGATCTACACTAAGCGACTAATTAAAAATTACGCTAAAAACGCTTAATCCACATACCCGGAATCTTGGCCCTGGAGCAGGCAAGATGTACCACACCGTCTTGAGAAGCTCCTCGTAGCCGAGCCGCGTTGACCCGATCTCCCTGAGCCGCCTCGCACCCTCGCACCGATCTGCCCGAGCCGCTTTCGCCTCCGAGCCGATCACACGCGGTAGAAAGTTTCACTTGAGAAGAACCCACGTCTTAGACGTCCGGATCAGATCCAAACCCCCTTCGTAGTCGTGCTAGGACTACTCCGGAGAATAGGAAAATTAGAGAGAGAGATTTAGTCGCCGATCGAGCCTGCTCTAAAATTCGGAGCTACTCGATCGTTGACTGGTGTGTTTTTCAACGAGGAGAGTGCACCCCTATTTATATAGGGAGTGAGCACTCAACTTCTCGTTGCGGGCAATGTGGGACAATCCCCATGAAGAGAAAAAAACAAATTAAGTCATTTGGCTTAATTTCAACTTTAAAGTTAGCCTTTCACAAAGTCAAACTTTAACGAATTAATTCTCCTCACATACTAAACCTCAGACACCAAACAAGCTATCAATCAGAAAAGCTTGGAATGGTGAACGCGTAGGAACTGACGGTGACGAATTTCGACTTCGTTTGACCCCTCAAACAATTGCTCAAAGTTTAGCAATTTACACAAAATTCGTAGCCGTCATTAGGGTTTTCAAAAACCCTAATTTGACTTAAGTTGCGGGCGCGCCCGCTAGACTTAGCGGGCGCGCCCGCCCAAGGGGGCAAGGGCGGGCCGCCCGCCCGCTGCAAGCAGCGGGCGCTGGCCCGCTGCGTGCAGCGGGCCACGCCCGCTGCATCAGCGGGCCACGCCCGCTGCTACAGCGGGCCACGCCCGCTGCTACAGCGGGCGCCCGCCCGCTGCACACAGCGGGCCATGCCCGCTGCTGCAGCGGGCCACACCCGCTGTGCAACGGGTGTGCGCCCGTTGCAGCCAGCGGGCGTCGCCCGTTTGCCTTTGCACATGGGCCTTTTGGCCCAGTGGGTCTAACCCACTTCCCCTTGAACTCTTTCTGCGTTTCTGGGCTCGTTTGAGCTCCGATTTGGACGCGGTTTGAACCTGTGTTTAGACCGGGACGATCCCGTCATCCAGGTAACCCTTTCCAACAAGTTTGTTCCTACAAAATTCGTCGTAACTAATTTACAACACGTTTAGTTAAAGTTAGCATCTTATGCAACGTTGTGCCCCTATTGCTAATCCGACTAACTTTCACAACTCAACTTGTGAATATCATCAAATGATATTTCTCTCTATTCTATATTCCTATTACTAAGACACGAGCACTACTCGGTGTGAGACCCTACAGCCTGACCTTACTACAGGTTGGGGCTCGAAACCCCTAGACGACGGTCACTACGAGCAGTAGCTGTCGTCCCTGTTTCAGAGTCATCATAACGTGATCGACCCTTTGACAAAAGTATCATAGGGTTTGCATTGGCTGTGTCAGTGATGAATTCCGTTAGCTAAAATCCCTTCGTCAAGACTGTGTTATTGTTGGCCTAGGGTATGGTTTACTGTCAACCCTATTAGACAACATTGGTCAGTATACGGCGGTCTTTATTGTATACACGTTGTACTACTTGCAACGTACCCCGGCCGAGGATTAACATAAAGACCGTACTGAGCCTATAACACTAACTTCCCTTTAATGGAAGTGACAAATTCCATCTCAGTCATTTACTCACCTTGAGAGCTTCAGGTGCAACCCAACCTAAGATCTTTCATCAGGACTGGTCCTCGAAGCTAGATCATGGGTCTAAGCTACACCGTCCGCTCACAGGTTGGTACAGATGACTTCAGGTCTTAAGGATCAACTAACCTATCATCACCCTAGAGTTATTAAAGACAGATCATTAAAGTTAACCATTTAATAACTCTAACTTGGTCGTTCAGTGAACTCATTCTCCAATGAGCACCTGTGTCTCGTCTCCGACTTCACCAAGTTGAATGACTATGAGATCATCATTACCCGAAGGTAAGACTAAGACACAGTGATCTATCCGATGTGTCGATATCCAGTTCTCGACACATCTACGATCACGAACCGTTTTAGACTTACGTTTCTATTCGGTCTCTTACTAACTCATAATCGAGATCTCATCTAGATATGTGAGGACCTAACTATAAGTCTATGGATATTATCTAAGTATATTAATATAAATGATTTTATACTTAGAATAATACGTACCATGTACGGTATGAACAAGACGTATAATCAAGATAAATTGCCTTAAGGGCATATATCTTCCTACATCTCCCACTTGCACTTAGGCTATTTATCTCGGTATCTCATACCGTTATAGCATATCAGTCACTTTGACATTTGATATGACAAACCTAAGAATGGTTCTACTAATAAGTATCTACAACGAATTTTAATGGATTGAAATTACATCTCTTGATCACACAGGGTTGATCCTTTGGAAAAATGATCTGGATCAATTTTCCTAACTTTGTATAGCTAACAGTTAGCTTATACGATTTAGATGTGGGGTCTAACATTTCCGTAAGTCAGTTCTAGCTCACTCCACTTTATTGTGTCAATATGTCAAGTACATATTTGACACCCTAAGTCTCTATATATATACTATTAAATCAAAACAATTTTGACTTAATGATTTATATAGAAGATTCATTAAAGTGAAAAATCCTTTTTACTTAGTCCGAAAAACGGAACTAAGTATATGAGCTCGCTCCCACTGACTTTAAGAATTACCTGGTCAAATTTCTTTAACATAATATCTAAATCATATTTAGGTTTATGTGCAAAATATAACCATTTGGTAAGTGCCTCAGATGGAATGTACAAGTGTCAGATTCGGTTTGACGAATGAGTCAAGTCAAGATCGTTTTAAGGAAACTTGACATTGACTCGTTCAATCAAAACGTCCTACACTATACTTATTCCTTTAACCACATTTAGTATTAGCTCTATTAATAACTAAATGCAGATAATCAAGAATTAATCTTGATTTGCGTATTTTTGTGTTCGCACACAATTTATACGCCCCCTGGAACCTGCACTTAACTACTGATTGACTTCTAGCATTTAGTCAGCTCCAAAATCAACATTATCGAAGCAATACACCATTATTCGAAAATATACGCAACCATCACAGAAAAGCCACATCCACAGAATTTAAGCCAATTCAATTTCAATTGCAACAAACGAGACATCCATTCCAAAACAACAGGTTCATTAAAAGAACCTTAATTTGTTTATCAAAAATAAACCTTGAGTGCAAAGCACTCATTCATTGTTTTCGATCCTTAAAGATGATACATTTTATTCAAATAAGAAAAATATCATCTCCATCACGATCAGCGTCTCCAGAAGTCTTTGAGCGGTCCCAGCAGCAACTGTTGCTTTAATTGCCGACCGATCTCCGTGCTTCTCCAATCTCCAGTTCTTATCAGCCACCTGTATACAGTACACAGATGTCTATAAGTGTCTCACACTATATGAATGGAAATAATTGCATTTAATTGAATTTTAATTTGTACCTGAGGTAGAGGCATCAGTATGCCCCTTCTTCTTCTCTGCAAGATAGATCTTGCAGTTCCTCTTCCAGTGGCCAATCTTGTGGCAATGGAAGCACTCAGATTTCGACGGGGCCCCTTTGTTCTTCTTCTTCCCATTCTTAGCCTTCGCAGGTTGTGGGACCTGCCTCTTCTTCCCTTTACCTTTCGGCTGGTCGGAAGTAGCAGAGCCAACAACCAGTGCAGCCGGCTTCTTCTCAATCTCCTCAAATTGCCGTAGCATATTGAGGAGACCAGGAAGATCCGTCTCAAGGCTGTTCATTATAAAGCCAGTTATAAAGGGCTTGAACTCGGGAGTTAAAGACTTTAGGATAATGTCCGTGGACATCTCATTGTCCAGGACAAATCCTAACTGGGTGGCGTCCTCCACGTACCCGATCATTTTGATAACATGATCTTGTACGGGTCCTGTCGTCATCTTCGTGCCCCAGAGGTTACTAGTAGCTTCGAACTTGGCAGCTCTGGATCGCTTGCCATACAACTCTTGTGCATTAAGGAGTATGCTCTGAACATCCATATGTTCATGCTTCCTTTGCAGCTCGTTGGTCATCGAAGCTAGAGCAAGGCATCTTGCCTTCTCAGCATCCCTCTGGTACAACTTGAAGGCTTCTTTCTCTTCGTGGGTTGAATCCTCATCGGGCTTGTCCGGAGCGTCCTCGAATAATATGTATCCAATCCCAGCTAGGGAAAGGACCAACTTAATGTTCCTAAGCCAGTCTTTGTAGTTGGTTCCATCCAGCACGTTCTTTTCTACCATGTATTTTAGACCTGAGTCCATTCTGCATTTTATAGATACTTTAGTTAGTATATGTTCGTAGTATAGTTTTAATGGTTTTAATAAAACTATATTCTCCCACTAAATTTATTTAAAGCCATAATAATAAATAATTTATTATAAAATAATATTTGTGAGAGAGGGATCCGACTACCATGAGTCTGACAACCTTGAGTGTATCTCAACAAGTTGTCCGACCCTGCAGTCGGTAGACGAACTCGTCGTCAATCATATTTACTATGATTCCCTATCGATTTTTACCCCTAGTCATTTGTGATCATGAGTGTGCTCAACCGGATCACAATGGCTAGCCTAGTCGGACCCTTGTTTTCGTGTCTAGCCTGACTTGCCCCTTTGCTCGGTGTATGCACGACGCGCCGGTTTGGGTCAGGTCTTAGACTACATTCTTGGTTAGACTTACGCCGAAGCTCGAGGGATGAGACAACGGTTTCAGTCAGGTTAAGATGTCAATCAAGAAATCGGTTTCTATAAGATTGACATGTCACGGCTTGAGTGTAGCTCAACAACCGGAACATGTTTCTTACAGTTGCCAACTCCTAAAACAAGGAGGGCTACGATTTATCTTGAACAAGATTATTATCGTATTGACTTAGGTATAGTCGATGGACTTACATAGTCATGAATCGACTCCTTGCGGTCCAGCGGACGCGGCCAGGGAATTGACTAAGCCAGGACCACTTGTTACCCAGTCTAGCTAGGTTGGTCCAAAAACTTTAGCCAAGCACATTGACCGACATCATGATCCATTGAAGGAGTTGTCATCAATCTTATGTTTTCCAAACAACTAAATGGCTTTTAATTAAAAGAACTAGTTAATCCTTATCAACTAGTGGATCCTAAAATTCAAAATTTTTCAGATTGGTTGAACATCTTTTATTAAGTCCTTATCAACTATAAGGTTCTACGTTCAACTTACTACCCCAATCTTATTAGGATTTTAATAAAACAATTCAACATTTTTGTCTTTTGTGAAAATCATTATTTAAACATTTTAATGAAATGATTTACAAACAAAGGGACTATCCTAAGCAGGTATTAGGTTCGAATGTTGTTTTGTTTTATCAAACATAACATGTCACTAATTAAAATTTCATCTCATAAAATTTTAAATATTTAATGGCTAACCTAATAAGGTTTACAAGTCCATGAAACAACTAATTTATCAACATAAATAAAATGTTCATTTTATGACATACATGAGCATTTGCAAGTTCTAAAATTATCTACATAATTAAAACATGCAAATCTAAATTTTAACACTTAAAATTAAAGATTAAAATTTAAAGCCTTCATAAAAAAATTTTATCGCATAAAACTAGGTCGTACAAAATTATCTAATAATTTTAAACCTAGGCCTTTAAAAAAATTTTAACCTTATTTCTAAAATTAAAATATCACATAAAAATTTTAGAAACAACTATGTAGTAAAAGAAATTAATTTATATTACATCTCATGAAATAAAATTATTTCTATTATTTACATATTTAAAACAATTTTAAAACTCTTTTAAAATCTTTTAGAAATCCTTTTTAGAAGCTTTCAAATAAAGTTTAAAGATTTCTAACTTTTATGTAACTAAAGAAAAATTCTTAAATTTCAAAAATAAAATTTTTCTAAAGTTTACATAAACTTTAAACACCCTTTAAAATTTTTAATGTCTCATAAAAATTTACAAAGTATTTAAAACATAGTAGACTACTTTTAGATTTATCGCATAAAAATAATTGTCCCAAAATTAAAACTAATTTCCGTGTTGCAAAATTAATTTTTGAAACACAAAATTATTTTAAAAAATTTTTTTTGAACATGTAAGCTAAGCATTTTTTTAATAATTTAAAAAAGTCGCTATAGTAGATCTATAGCATAACCGTGGCTCCGATACCACTGTTGGGGTTTTGGCGGACCCCCAGAGCTCGGATCCGTGTCCGTCCTAAGTCGGACGGACCACGGAGGCACAAAAAGGCGCAGCGGAAAAACAGAAATCATATTTCTACACTAGCTAAACTATTTAGATAGGCTCTGGGGAGCCAGAACCTAGCCCGATCTATGCCGACTTGGAGTGGGTCTGACCACCCCAAGAAGGATCTACACTAAGCGACTAATTAAAAATTACGCTAAAAACGCTTAATCCACATACCCGGAATCTTGGCCCTGGAGCAGGCAAGATGTACCGCACCGTCTTGAGAAGCTCCTCGTAGCCGAGCCGCGTTGACCCGATCTCCCTGAGCCGCCTCGCACCCTCGCACCGATCCGCCCGAGCCGCTTTCGCCTCCGAGCCGATCACACGCGGTAGAAAGTTTCACTTGAGAAGAACCCGCGTCTTAGACGTCCGGATCAGATCCAAACCCCCTTCGTAGTCGTGCTAGGACTACTCCAGAGAATAGGAAAATTAGAGAGAGAGATTTAGTCGCCGATCGAGCCTGCTCTAAAATTCGGAGCTACTCGATCGTTGACTGGTGTGTTTTTCAACGAGGAGAGTGCACCCCTATTTATATAGGGAGTGAGCACTCAACTTCTCGTTGCGGGCAATGTGGGACAATCCCCATGAAGAGAAAAAAACAAATTAAGTCATTTGGCTTAATTTCAACTTTAAAGTTAGCCTTTCACAAAGTCAAACTTTAACGAATTAATTCTCCTCACATACTAAACCTCAGACACCAAACAAGCTATCAATCAGAAAAGCTTGGAATGGTGAACGCGTAGGAACTGACGGTGACGAATTTCGACTTCGTTTGACCCCTCAAACAATTGCTCAAAGTTTAGCAATTTACACAAAATTCGTAGCCGTCATTAGGGTTTTCAAAAACCCTAATTTGACTTAAGTTGCGGGCGCGCCCGCTAGACTTAGCGGGCGCGCCCGCCCAAGGGGGCAAGGGCGGGCCGCCCGCCCGCTGCAAGCAGCGGGCGCTGGCCCGCTGCGTGCAGCGGGCCGTGCCCGCTGCGTGCAGCGGGCCGTGCCCGCTGCATCAGCGGGCGCTGGCCAGCTGTGCAGCGGGCCACGCCCGCTGCTGCAGCGGGCCACACCCGCTGTGCAACGGGCGTGCGCCCGTTGCAGCCAGCGGGCGTCGCCCGTTTGCCTTTGCACATGGGCCTTTTGGCCCAGTGGGTCTAACCCACTTCCCCTTGAACTCTTTCTGCGTTTCTGGGCTCGTTTGAGCTCCGATTTGGACGCGGTTTGAACCTGTGTTTAGACCGGGACGATCCCGTCATCCAGGTAACCCTTTCCAACAAGTTTGTTCCTACAAAATTCGTCGTAACTAATTTACAACACGTTTAGTTAAAGTTAGCATCTTATGCAACGTTGTGCCCCTATTGCTAATCCGACTAACTTTCACAACTCAACTTGTGAATATCATCAAATGATATTTCTCTCTATTCTATATTCCTATTACTAAGACACGAGCACTACTCGGTGTGAGACCCTACAGCCTGACCTTACTACAGGTTGGGGCTCGAAACCCCTAGACGACGGTCACTACGAGCAGTAGCTGTCGTCCCTGTTTCAGAGTCATCATAACGTGATCGACCCTTTGACAAAAGTATCATAGGGTTTGCATTGGCTGTGTCAGTGATGAATTCCGTTAGCTAAAATCCCTTCGTCAAGACTGTGTTATTGTTGGCCTAGGGTATGGTTTACTGTCAACCCTATTAGACAACATTGGTCAGTATACGGCGGTCTTTATTGTATACACGTTGTACTACTTGCAACGTACCCCGGCCGAGGATTAACATAAAGACCGTACTGAGCCTATAACACTAACTTCCCTTTAATGGAAGTGACGAATTCCATCTCAGTCATTTACTCACCTTGAGAGCTTCAGGTGCAACCCAACCTAAGATCTTTCATCAGGACTGGTCCTCGAAGCTAGATCATGGGTCTAAGCTACACCGTCCGCTCACAGGTTGGTACAGATGACTTCAGGTCTTAAGGATCAACTAACCTATCATCACCCTAGAGTTATTAAAGACAGATCATTAAAGTTAACCATTTAATAACTCTAACTTGGTCGTTCAGTGAACTCATTCTCCAATGAGCACCTGTGTCTCGTCTCCGACTTCACCAAGTCGAATGACTATGAGATCATCATTACCCGAAGGTAAGACTAAGACACAGTGATCTATCCGATGTGTCGATATCCAGTTCTCAACACATCTACGATCACGAACCGTTTTAGACTTACGTTTCTATTCGGTCTCTTACTAACTCATAATCGAGATCTCATCTAGATATGTGAGGACCTAACTATAAGTCTATGGATATTATCTAAGTATATTAATATAAATGATTTTATACTTAGAATAATACGTACCATGTACGGTATGAACAAGACGTATAATCAAGATAAATTGCCTTAAGGGCATATATCTTCCTACAAAAAGTACGGTGTGCTTCCTAGTACATATCCCACGAGGTATTTTCCCAGTGACTAAAATTGGCTGCAATCTCTTCCTACGTAATAGTTGCAACCAGCCTTCCCCCAGAGTCAATCTTAGGGGCTATGCAGTCCAAGCTACAATCTTCATCTTTACTTTTCCACATAACACAAACATCCGCCCAACGCTTCTGTAATGTTCCAACATTAAATTTTGGAGTGAAGGGAGCACTAATACTAGAAATTTTGGAACTACCCATAGTGGAAGGTCTAACACCACCAACATTCACCTCCTTTGTATTGTTACTCTCCAAAACTTGCACACACTATTTCTGAAGCCGACTTTTACGATTTGACACCGCAGACCATCTCAATTCAGGATACTGATCTCTAGGGTAGTGCCCTGCTTACCCTGTTCATCTGCCATCATTATAGTTTTACCCTTTGCATCATAAGAATACCGTAATGCTCTCTGCGAGCCAAAGCCCACATTTGCAGCAGCAGAACTATGCTCATTCATCCCAGCACTACTACGTTTATTGCCCACCTCCACATCAGGGCCTTTTATGGATCCTAACTTAGAGAGACCAGCAGATACATTCTTGTCTCCACTTACATTACTAGCAGGCGGCCCAATTAGAGATTTGAAATTATTTGTTAGAGGGACATTACCTTGGTTATCAAAAACTAACTGTGAACTGCGACGCCCACGTACTCCAAGTGCAAGGTGGTCCACAACTCCGCCCATGCATACATTTTCGACGCCTGCACCTACCGTTCTTGTACCCACCATAGCATGACCTTCACCATTTTCTTTTCATCCAGCCACGCTCCGCAGTACAGAGACCGCATCAGAAGCTCCGACGAGATCACCCTTCCTCCGGCCTGCACTGTCATCAAACCCTGTCGTGTAACGATGGACACGGTCGCCACCTCCTCTGTCGATAGCAACTGGCATGGCCCTCCATCAGCCCTACTCCTTACCGCCGCCATCATCAGCCCTCCATGGATAGGGCACCATAACCAACGCCGGTGGTGATCACACCTACTTCATCCATCAGTGCAACTCCAGCGGCGTCATCAAGTTCCCCTGAAGAACCCCTGCCTCAACAACTCCCATGGAGCGGTGACCACCGACGACCCCTCCAAGTCTCATCGGTGACCCCCTGCCAACTCCAACACCAGTAGAACGGTGCCCTCCGCAACCACCTCCCATGTTCGACAGTTTTCCTCCTTCGACAGATCATACCCACAGAAACCCTCTGATATCCCGACCATCCCCTACCTCCCCCATCGCGATCATCATGCCTGAAGGTTTGTCGGTGGTGGACATATGCTGCTCCTGACCCACATCTCTTACGGTTGACGGTGCACCACCGGTGATCCCTCCGATGGATCCCTCGACTCCCACGCTAGAATCTGTTCCTGACACCTTGCCGCCCCATCTTTGTCGAAGACAGCTCGCTGGAGTAGCCTTCCATCTCGTCCGAGCACTCATCTTTGCTCCCTTCAGGAGGACGACCCGCCGGAGGAAGACGGGCAGCCCTACTAGGGTTTCGCGTCGCCAGTGCCAATTCTCCTTTCGAAATCATCAAAGCACTCATTCAAGGGTTATATATATATATATATATATAAACATACTAGTCATTACCCGTGCCCATAGGGCACGGTTTATTTAATGGCGGATCTCTCCCCCAAATTTCAAGTTCACCCAAATTTCAAGTTTTCCCACAAAATTTCAAGTTTCCCCCCAAATTTAAGTTTTCCCCCAAAATTTAAGTCCCCCAAAATTGTCATTGCCACCTAGGACAAACTTGTCACGTAGGACAAAGCTTTGTCATAGTAGGATACGATTCAAAATCTTCAAAGGACTGGAAAAAAATGGTCGGAAGGGGGGAGAATTAAAAGTGTCGGTGGGTGTGTGGGGAGGGCCAGTGGCAAAAATGCAAAATCCGGGGTTGTATGTGAAAAATTCCCCACCTCCACTCTTATCACTCAAAATCGCATCTCTTATATTTTCTCTTATCCAATTTCCCTCTTTTATATAATAGATATCCAAATTCTCTTATCCAATTTCTCATGTCCAAATTCTCTTATCCAATTTCTCTTGATAACATCCCTCTTTTATATAATAGATATCCAAATTCTCTTATCCAAATTCTCGTGTCCAAATTCTCTTATCCAAATTCTTTTGATAACATCCCTCTTTTATATAATCGATATCCAAATTCTCTTATCCAATTTCTTATGTCCAAATTCTCTTATCCAACTTCTCTTGATAACATCCCTCTTTTATATAATCGATATCCAAATTCTCTTATCCAATTTCTCATGTCCAAATTCTCTTATCCAACTTCTCTTGATACCATCCCTCTTTTATATAATAGATATCCAAATTCTTTTATCCAATTTCTCATGTCCAAATTCTCTTATCCAACTTCTCTTGATAACTTCCCTCTTTAATATAATAGATATACTCTTGTCCAAATTCTCTTGTCCAATTTCTCTTATCCAATTTCTCTTGATAACATCCCTATTTTATAGAATAGATGTATATGTATGTATGTATGTATATGTATGTATGTATATATATGTATGTATATACTCTTGTCCAAATTCTCTTATCCAATTTCTCTTATCCAATTTCTCTTGATAACATCCCTATTTTATAGAATAGATATATATATATATATAAACATATATATATATATATATAAACATATATATATATATATAAACAATGCACCGTTCCCCCAGCGACGCCGAGTAGCCTGATCCCCATGACTCGGGAATCATCGGGACCTCGCACCAAAAATTTTAGCTTGGGGGAGTGCATGAGATTAAGATTTTTAGTTGATTTGAGCTATTAGGTCCGAGGGGTCCTTTTTGGCCCGGTGCCCTAAGGTCGTCTGACCTGGGTGTCATCGACCCAATGCTCCTTACACAAATCAACTAAGAATGCAAAATTTTGATGGAAATAAAGACATGAATGAAGATAACAACTTCACAAATCATGGAGCGATAGCGTGCCATGAATGCCACTTCTTTGATGGGTTCATGACCCACTATACGACACTAGCTCCTCCTTGACCCATCGCATGATTTCGATCTCCATTTTTGTAGCTCATGCGGGATAGAGGAATTATTTTGGAGATTTGAGCATGAGCACGATTTTGTATATTGCATTATAATTTGTGTTGGAAATAACCCTTTAAGCTATATCTTGATAGATTAATAGGAATTGGCGTGCTTATATATCCATAATCCGAAATTTCTCGTTCTCTATGCATATACGCTTGTCGCTACGGAATTCTTGATATAATTCGTTAAATGCATGCATACCCCTCTCTTTTCTCCTTCTTTGTCTTCCTCGAGGATGAGGAAAAGTTTAGCTTGGGGGATTTTGACGAGTGGTTTCTATATGTATATCTTGTACTCATCTCACACGTATTTCGCCACATTTCATTCACTATTTTATTCAATTCTACCCACTTTTATTTCCTTCTTAACTTCTTGTCCCAATTTGTGTGCTTCAGGAAGAAGAGAACAATTTCAGGATTTTGGAGCACAGAAATGGGCGAAAAAGAACTTTACGGAGTCGATGAACGAGAAGAAAATCAAGGCGATGCAACAGATGCCAAAATGTGTAGATTTGGAAGTTTCCAAGAACCACACGGCCGCATGGATCATTTCAATGTGGGAGTGTGGAATGTGAAATTGAGGAGCTGGAAGTATAATCGACGTGTGCGTCACAATGATCCACACGACTACGTCGTGCAGTTCAAAACCACCAATCGACGTGGCCACGTCGCCCAAATCGATACAGCCGCGTAACTCTCTGACTATTCGGCCCAAGACTCATCTTGCTGTAGAGACGATGTGGCTGCGTTAATTCAAACCACGTGACCACTCGCTGTTGTAGCTGGAGCCCCAACCGATCGAAACGACTGCGTAGTTTCTCCATACGGCCGTGTCAAATCATCAACTGTCGATGACCTGGAGCCCCTTCACGAGCATCAGGACGACACGACCGTGTCAATTTCGACGCGGTCGTGTTGGGTCGAGTTTCTGCCCGATTTCTAGGGTTTTGGAACCCCTATTTAAAGGGAGATGTGTTGTTGGAGAGAGGGAGGCGACAAGGGGTGCGGTTTTACCTCCATTTTCAGTTTTCTAGGAATAGAGTTAGATTAGGTGAAGTTTTGATGGCTTTTTCTTGGATTATAACTAAGTATTGACAACCCCTGCTTGTAATTCATGGAGATAAGTTTATTTTCCTCTTTCTATTATGTTTTTATTTGTGTTTTACTGCCTCTAGTTGGGTTCTTTTTCTTTCCACTTGTTATCTCTTGTGATTATGCTCGTCTCTTGTGTTCGCATGCTTAGATCCTCTGTTATATTCCTGTAATTTTAACACCATGCTCACCCAACTCACATAGCTAGCAATAGCCCTAGATCCGGCTAGTACTCGATCAATCCACCTTCCTGTAGACGACCCGTAAAGAGCTACGACGACAACGTGTGCTTACAGTTTATAAATTTAAAGCTCTAACAAGTAGCAATCCAAGGAGAGGGCCGCCAACCTCTGGGCTCATACCGCCGAGCTAAAAATGATTGATCCGGTGAAGATTACTGAGGAGGTGGTGGATAAGTTCTCGATGGACGTTATCACCCCTCAAATGTCCCAGGTGTTCGGTGTTGGCTTCCTTCGTTATCAACAAGAGATTGCCCAGAAATTCACCAACTTAAGGGGACATCTTTCAACATCTTGAGATGTAACGCCCCGCTTCCCAGGATACCAGATAAGTACGAATCCATATCGGTAATACCAGAGCTATGGGTGTGAAGAAAAAAGATGAAGAGAGAATAGAAGTACATCAGAAAATTCTGCAGGCCACAATGCACGTGCTGGGAAGTACAAACAATATTCCAACTCATCCAACTCAGACAATACGACATATAACGATAAATAAGAGGCAAAAATATAATTCCATTTGTACATCGAAGATTTACATCATTTCTTTTTACAATAACCTCCTATACTAAACATCATATACCACACCTCACAACTCTCACCAAACAAAAACCAAAAGATACAACACACTCTCAACTCATCTCACTCACCAACCCAAATCTCAAGATACATAACCTCACATAAGCTCTACTGCTCCAGCCCCCTGATACAGCTCCTGCTACCAAACCAGACCTGAAATCACAAGGTGGGACACGTCACATCGTGACCCAGTAGGAAGTCTAACAACACTAGGTAGGGACCAGTCTCAGACCTGTACTACCTAACCAATGGTCTAGCTAATAGTAATAATCATGGCAACAAAATAAATGCATAAATATAAAGCAGGAACATCCCAAGCATCTATTGAGCGTAAAGGAAAATACTGCAGAACTGATATGCATAAAAGAAACAGACGCACGATAATCGAACAACCACAGATAATAATTTAAGGAAATTTCTCTTAAATGTTATTCTTCAAAGACTTTTCAGTTAAAAATGTGATTTGAAAATCCGAGTAAATTGTAGGACCTTAAGGAGCTAGACTTCACCTAGGGTGTGTAAAAAGTGGTACCTCAACCAATGACACGAGCACTTGAGGGGCCTCTCGTAACTCCCCTTACGGGAGTGAGACAATTCTCGGTTTTTATCGGGAAAAACGGAGACAACCAACAATTACCGAATGGTGCATCATGAGTACACCACCTGTATCTCTAACTCTAGCCAATTCCCTCTTACGGAAGCACGAGTGAGAATCAAGCTATATCCACATTTAGCCAACTCCCTCGCTCAGGAGTGCAAGTGGGAGCCTCAGTTGTGTCCGCGCCTTAAGACCTACTTTTTACACGTGTTTCTCCCCAAACCCCACTGCCTGAAATCTCACCTATCTCGAGATAGACCGAGAATTCCAGGTTGATGTTTACACTCATTTCCTCACTCTTAGTTTATAAATAAATTCCTTTTTCAATATTTGACGGTGTCAATTACCGCATTCACATTTACATTCTCCTTTCCACCATTATTTGGTGATGTCGTGATTAAACACGAATATCGTAACACAAATCTCATAAGGAATAATGTTACAATACTTCATATGCACCATAGATACATTGATGCCCATGTTTGGCTGCCATTATTTCATCCAATACAACAATCAAGGAGTTATGTACTAGGAGACATAAACTTTAGCCATTTAGCATGGAACATATAGGCATGGGATCTAATGAGATACACGATTAATCTCAACAACATGGCACATAGTTGCCCACACCTAATTTTTAGCATGACATATTGGCATGAAATTTAATGTGTGGCACTTAGCATTCCATTTAGCATTCCACTTAGATTTTGCATGAACTAAAGACATATTGGCATAAAAAAAATTAATCTAAAGAACGTGGAATTAAAAGATTAATAGAAACAATATGGCACCTAGCATAATGACAACATGGCATTTAGACATATTGGCATAAACAGATTAATCTAAAAATGGCACTTAGCAAAATACATAGAAAGATTCATCTAAAGAACATGGCATGGAATAAAACATATTGGCATGACATATTGGCACTTAGAGCATATTATAGAATTACATTGCACAGAACTTAATTAACCACTTGAAGATAGTAATTAACATGCTAAATGGGACATGAACCTATTAGTATGGACTTATAGCATAGTATGGATTCCATAGACCAAAGCTTAATTAACCACTTGTAACATGGCAATCAACATACTAAATGGAACATGAATCCTATTAGCATGGACTTAGCATAATTAAATTAGCATGAGCATTAGCATATTCAAATTACAGCTATTATTCATGGAACATGGCTATAGTCATGGAACCTTAACATAAACATGGTATACTAACCTCAACATAGTATTTAGCATGGTAAATAAAATAAATCGTAGGACATAACTTAGCATATACACATAGATTTCAAGGCATATTCATATTAACATGAACATAAGCATATTTAGCATGGACATTGGCACATTCAAATTAACATAAACATAATCTTCATGACTTAATTAAGATAGCATGATTCAATGTTTCTAGGATCCAATTAACACAATACGAAGCATGCAATTCCAAAAACCCAATTAGCATAACATGTCTTTCTACTTCATACACAATTCTAAGATGGGCAACCTAGCTAAAGTTACTGGAATCCTACCTCAATTGTCCATCTTTCTTCAAGATTTCGCTTTCCAAGCTCTCTCCTCCAAGATCTTCAACCTCCTTCTTTCATCCTTCTTCTTCTTTCACCTTCAAATAAAAGGAAAATGGTGGAGGGGATGTGTGGAAGAGGAGGAGCAAGGGAGGGCTTGGTGGTGCAAAAGGGGAAGCCCCCTTGGATTCGGCCATGTAGGAGAGGGGAGAGGGAGGATGAGGGAGATGAGAATTTAGTTCTTTTGTTTTCTTTCTTTTTCTTTTCTTTTTCTTTTCTTTCTTTTCCTTTTTCTATTTTCTATTTTCTCCTTTAATCCTCCACTTAATCCTATGCAATAACATCCATGAGACATGTGTACCCATAGTACATGCTCACACGATATTTAAACACAATAATCCTAAGTCACTGGACTAGCATACTTATACATATACACACCTATAGATATACCTAGATACCTCCATGTATAGATGCAAGTATACAATTTAGTTTACATCCATTTATAGATACACATACAACTATATACGTCACATCCAATATGCATACAACCTTGCTAACATACATATGCAAATAAGTATATCCAAATATTGATATACTTATAGTAGATAGTCATACACCAATACTTATACACACTGATATGATGTGTAATGGCCCAGAGTTCCATGCACGTAGGACCTATATGTTTGTATGCTTTATAGTGTGTATTTACTTGAACGTATGTATATAGTGTGTATAGCATATCTTTGTTGTCTATCTACTTGTATGTTTTGGTGGATGACTTAAGTGATATATGGTGTCACATTGGTGATTGGTAGTCTCTATTGGTTGCCTACTTGGATGGTTTATTGGGTGTATTGTTATTACGAGTGTATCCTTATCATTATTCTTAAGTGTATTCTTTATTCGTATCATTGTTAGAATTATGATTATCACTATCCTTATTTGATTATGATGAGGTGTGTAAGTTGGTGTAGGGGTGTGTCTTAGTATTGGGTGTGTGCTTAGTATTGGGTAGTTAGTAGAGAAGTGGAGTTGTGTGTTAAGAGAAGTGGGTGTGTATGGAAGAAGTAAGGAATGACATGCCCTTGTAATTAGCATACAAAGTTGGAGGGCTTTTATGGATTGGATTTATGCAAATCCCTACTTAGTCTAAGAGGTAGAAGTGTATTAAAAAAGAAGAGCCTAAAACTCTCTAACTCTTCCACAAGCTTCTACAACTCTCCATTCTTTCTCCAAGCTACTCTTCATCATTTTCCTTCTCTCCTCACTCATTCCACCAGGCCCTAGGCTGAATTTCTCCCATGTGAAAAAATGAAGGAAAAAAAGAAAGAAGAAGAGAAAAAGGGAGGGAAGAAAAGAAAGATCAAAGGAAAAGAAGAAGAAGAGGAGGAGGAGGAGGATTCTAGAAGAAGGAGAAGCCACAGGGTAGAGGGCTTCCCCCTCTCCTCTCATCACCTTTAAGGTAGAACTCTAACTTGTAGGAATCCCCCTCTTATCCCTTGTCATTTGTATTTGCCCATTTCCTTGTAAAAAGTGTTGATGTTCTGTTTTCAGATTTTTCCTACAGAATTGATCCGTGTTCATCTGTGTTTACTGCTCAGTGTCGATTGGAAATAAATTCTGAAAAAATTATACACTTGTAGATCTTGAAATTCTACCACATAATAATATAAAATTTGACATAAGTTCAGTTCAGTAATTAGGAGTAAAAATTCTATCTTTACAACATGTCTGAGCTTCATTCAGACTGGGCACAGTTTGGAAAAATTGATCTTAGTCCCTGCACACTCCAGAGAAATTAGTGTTCTTGGTCTCGTTGTAAAGTTAACAACCATTTCTAAAACTTCCCATGATGCATGTTTTCGAGATTCTAACTGCAACATAACTTAAAATAGCAATTGTTACAGCCCTCAGAATCTGTTTGAAAAACAGTTTCGACAGGTCTCACCAAATAATTCACCATAAATCGGATACTACACTTGATTTTCTGAAATTTGGTGGGTGTATGTAAAACTAGCATATCTACAACTTCCATTTACTACATTTTATCAAATTCGAAGTAAAAATAGGTGAAATGGCCACTGATCTGTACTTCCCTGCCTTTTTCTGCAACATGAAGTATTGTATGGAGTTCAATCTATTTGGCATGTTTTTTGTCATAGTAGTAGTTGTCATCTTAGCCTTCATTTCTCATTGTAAGTTAGTTCATATGTGCTGTCGCATTAACTCCCAATGTATGCTCTATTCTTCTTAAGATGCCTTGTGTAATATGTTTTATTTATGCAAAGGGTTCTCTTTTACTAATATCATGAAAGTTGTTAACTTAATGATGCGGCTTGCATTAATGTTCCTTTAATTAAGCCTTGATCGTTATCCCATTTCTTACAAAGAGCTCTATTTTTCCATTCGAGTGAAAGGCTTTATTCAGGTCTCATATGCAAGCTATAATTTGGTATCTCACATGAAATTGATGTAATGTTCTTGGTTGTAAATTATTTCTCTTATGTGGAAAATGAGCAAAGCCATCCCTAGCAACTTTCGGCCATGGGCCTATTTGGCACTTATGATGTTGTATGAGAAAAAGAGAGGTGGGAAGATGGAGAAAGTGAAGGAAATGAATAATTTGATTATGGAAACATTCCTCTTATGTTGCTTTTCATATGCTCTTGGTTGTAGTCCTTTTACCTCAATTGCTCAGGTGTTTTATTTTATCTCACATGAAATTGATATAATGAAAATGACTAAGTCCTCCCCAGAGGAGGGTGACACGGGGTTTGGGGGAACCAAAGTAGTAGGTGGACATAAGGGATGGACCGTTTCTGGTTTGCACTCCTGACGTAGCCCATGAGGCGGGGATTGGCAGATATAAGGATGAATGAGGAAAGGGCTCCTTTGTTAACAGCATTGGCATGTCTGGGGGAGTTCCAGTTCCACCCCAACTGGGGGAGGAATGTCTAGTCCCAAAAGGGTCATACACTACCTAGGTTCCAAGACGCTAACCAATGAATTAATTGATAGCCCTTATTATTTTTGTAGCATTGGTAAATGTTGTTTACTTGTGTTTTCTTTATTTGTAGTTCTTTTATGTCGTATACCATTGCTATACACCTTGCCTGTTGCACGTGCACCTTTTCCACACTTGTGTAGCTGTAGTTCTTTATATTACTGCCATAGTTCTCTTATGTCAAGTCTTTATGCCTACTACCTATAATTTATGATTACACTACCTCGTTGTTGCACTGCTATATTGTTGACCATGATGCTCACCCCGTAAGGATTAAACTACTGAAATGAAAAGAATAATTGATAAGTTAATAATTAAACCTGTGGGTCTTCCTTCGAGTTAGAATTCTACTGGGTCATGCATTGACGTGCCCCACCATTGTCTTTCTAGGTAGTTGGAGTGGAATGATGGAGTTAGAGGCTTGAGCATTGGTGTTAGCTGGAGTTGGAAGGTGGTTCTGATAGTGGATGAGATGGTGAGGGGCAAGGCGTGAGACTTGTACTCTTGGTGTTTCTTTCTCGGGTAGACCTTTGTACATAGGGTATGGTGAGGATGATGATGTTGTTGTTGTATAAATTGGAATTTGGATCTTGGAGATGTACATATTATGGTTCCCTCTTAAGCAGTTCAGTGTTCTCTTTTCCTGAGTTGTTCTGTTTTTCTGTGATGTTTTGTGTGTTAGTTGGCTGTTGAGTTGAACACTACATGTACTATTCCCGACAGCACGCAGTAGACCTGCCGTTTTTCTTTGTATTCTCTTCTTTTATTCATTCATAACACTCGCTGCTCTAGGTCACCTGTGATGGATTCGTACATCCCGGGTATCCTGGGAAGAGGGGCATTACATGATTCACCACATATCCAGTGGAAAACTATACGTAAATATATCACTTAAGCACATAAGTATAAACACTTACAACTATACAGATAATCATATAGTTGTTCGCACACAAATATGTACAAGTATATATCACTATAGTAAATAGTTTTGTTTGGATATATGTATAGTATACCAACATTCCAGTACACACTCACTTTATATATGCAAAGATACATACATATGTATCTACATCCAATATTTATAAAAACAGATACTTCATATATATAAACATCCATTAGATATCCATATACAAATACATCTCATTACGTCCCTTAAATATATAATTCAGTTCTATGCTTACAACTCTACATACAATCATGTAGTCATACATATACACTCAAATGTAGATAAAACAATATTAGCACATAGCTATATACAACACACAATACTTCATTACACAGATAGTATGCCTTATACATATATTTACACATCATATAATATCTACTCCTAAACAACATTTCTATACATATACCTCGCAGTTTGTCCATATATGAACACTTATTCAATGAATTATAAGGATACACACAAGTAGTCATACAAGTATCTATAACTTATCTTACTTACAGATATAACTATAGATACACACCTACGGGGATACATGACAATATACCTACAATACTTATATATCCATGCAAACACATAACCGCCCACACATATATGAATATTTACAAATGACTACCCATGCTTACCATAAGGTATCTTGGGCTTTCTAATACCAGGGATTTATCCTAAGGCTGGTCACATACACACCTTAGGACATAACTACCCACTATGGAGCATTACACGTACTATCCTTACGCACGTCGCAGCACGGAGACATGCAAGTGCCACCAAATGTAATGCCTCACTTCTCAGGATACCAGATAAGTACGAATCCATATCAGGTATTCCCAGAGCTACGTTTGTGAAGAAGAAAGACGAAGAGAGAATAAAAGTACATCAGAAAATTCTGCAGGCCACAAAGCACGTGCTGAGAATTACAAACAATACTCCAACTCATCCAACTCAGACAATACGACACAGAAAGATAAATAAGAGGCAAAAACATAATTCCATTTATACATCGAAGATTTACATCATTTCTTTTTACAATATCCTTATATACAAAACATCATATACCACACCTCACAACTCTCACCAAACAAAAACCAAAAGATATAACACACTCTCAACTCATCTCACTCACCAACCCAAATCTCAAGATACATAACCTCACATAAGCTCTACTGCTCCAGCCCCCTGATACAGCTCCTGCTACCAAACCAGACCTGAAATCACTAGGTGGAACAAGTCACAGCGTGACCCAGTAGGAAGTCTAACAACACTAGGTAGGGACTAGTTTTAGAACTGTACTACCTAACCAAGGGTCTAGCTAATGGTAATAATCATGGAAACAAAATAAATGCATAAATATGAAGTAGGAACATCCCAAGCATGCACTGAGCGTAAAGGAAAATGCTGCAGAACTGATATGCATAAAAGAAATAGACGCACGATAATTGAATAACCACAGATAATAATTTAAGGAAATTTCTCTTGAACGTTATTCTTCAAACACTTTTCAGTTATAAATGTGATTCAAAAACCCGAGTAAATTGTAGGACCCTAAGGAGCTGGACTTCACCCAGGGTGTATGAAAAGTGGTACCTCAACCAGCGACACGAGCATCGGAGGGACCTCTCATAACCCCCCTTACAGGAGTGAGACAATTCTCGGTTTTTATTGGGACAAATGGAGAAAACCAACAATTACCGAATGGTACATCACGAGTACACCACCGGTCTCTCTAACTCTAGCCAACTCCCCCTTATGAAAGTGCGAGTGAGAATCAAGCTATGTCCACACTTAGCCAACTCCCTCGCTCAGGAGTGCAAGTGGGAGCCTCAGCCGTGTCTGCTCCTTAAGACCTACTTTTTACACGGGTTTCCCCCCAAAATCCACTGCCTGAAATCTCACCTATCTCGAGATAGACCGAGAATTCCAGGTTGTTGTTTACACTCATTTCCTCACTCTTAGTTTATAAATAAATTTCTTATTTCAATATTCGGCGATGTCAATTATCACATTCAAATTTACATTCTTCTTTCCACCATTATTTCAGTGATGTCGTGATTAAACAATGAACATCGTAACATAAATATCATAAGGAATAATGTTACAACACTTCATTTCTACCATAGATACATTGATGCCCATATTTGGCCACCATTATTTCATCCAATACAACAATCAAGGAGTTACATACTAAGAGACATAAACTTTAGCCATTTAGCATGGAACATATTGGCATGAGATCTAATGACATAAAAGATTAATCTCAACAACATGGCACATGGTATTTCACACCTAATTTTTAGCATGAAATTTAATGTGTGGCACTTAGCATTCCACTTAGATTTTGCATGAACTAAAGACATATTGGCATAAAAAGATTAATCTAAAGAACATGTAATTAAAAGATTAATCTAAACAACATGGCCCCGAGCATAATGACAACATGGCATTTCGACATATTGGCATAAACAGATTAATCTAAACATGGCACTTAGCAAAATGCATAGAAAGATTCATCTAAAGAACATGTCATGGAATAAAACATATTGGCATGACATATTGGCACTTAGAGCATATTATAGAATTACATTGCACAAAACTTAATTAACCACTTGAAGATAGTAATCAACATGCTAAATGGGACATGAACCTATTAGTATGGACTTATAGCATAGTATGGATTCCATAGACCAAAGCTTAATTAACCACTTGTAACATGGCACTCAACATACTAAACGAAACATGAATCCTATTAGCATGGACTTAGCATAATTAAATTAGCATTAGCATTAGCATATTCAAATTACTACTATTATTCATGGAACATGGCTATATTCATGGAACCTTAACATAAACATGGTATACTAACCTCAACATGGTATTTAGCATGGTAACTAAAATAAATCGTAGGACATAACTTAGCATATAAACATAGATTTCAAGGCATATTCATATTAGCATGAACTTAAGCATATTTAGCATGGACATTAGCACATTCAAATTTACATAAACATAATCTTCATGACTTAATTAAGATAGCACGAGTCAATGTTTCCAAGATTCAATTAACACAATATGAAGCATGCTATTCCGAAACCCAATTAGCATAACATGTCTTTCTACTTCCTACACAATTCTAAGATGGACAACCTAGCTAAAGTTGCTAGAATCCTACCTCAGTAGTCCCTCTTTCTTCAAGCTTTAGCTTTCCAAGATCTCTCCTCCAAGATCTTCAACCTCCTTCTTTCATCCTTCTTCTTTCTTCTTCAATTGAAAGGAAAATGGTGGAGGGGATGTGTGGAAGAGGAGGAGCAAGGGAGGGCTTGGTGGCGCAAAAGGGGAAGCCCCCTTGGGTTCAGCCATGGTAGGAGAGAGGAGAGGGAGGATGAGGGAGATGCAAATTTGGTTCTTTTGTTTTCTTTTCTTTTTCTTTTCTTTTTTTTCCTTTTTCTATTTTCTATTTTCTCCTTTAATCCTCCACTTAATCCTATGCAATAACATCCATGAGACATGTGTACCCATAGGTGTCATTATTAGGATAATCTTGGCTAACTACATGCCACATGTATGGGTTAGGTGGCAAGTTAGGTGAGAATTAACTATAAGATGACACATAATGGGTGAGTGGCATGCATATAGAAATTAGGATTTTCTTATTTTTGAAAAATATAAATACACCAACTAATACTTCATGGCATACCATATACCATATATTCATTTAAATACCACACGATATTGTAATGCCCTGATAGCTACTGCACAAGTACTAGAGGGGGGTGAATAGTAATTTAAAATAATCAAGAGTATAATTCCTAATTATTGTGCAAACACAACCAACAATGCGGAATAAATATAAACAACAAGAATTAAGCAATGCAAACAGGCGATTTAATCGGTTCGGATCCACCCAAGTCTCCCCGACTTGTTCCCGGTGATCCTACATCCCAGACCCGGATCCCCTCCTGTTACTTGAGCTAGAATCCTCTAACTCAAGTTTGCACTATGAAATTCTTGTAGAAACTACTACAAGATCAAATCATACAAAGATCTAAATGTGACTCTCACAAACCGGGATCACGATCTTCTCTCACTAACCGAGAGATAAACTGAAATATCTAATGAAAGATGAAATATAAAACACTTACCACAAAACCCTATGCCTTGAGAAAAACTTACTGATTTAGGGCAAGAAGGATTTTGAAGAAGAAGTTAGCACCAAACCCTAGCTCCACCAAGATGAACAGCAATAGATGGCTAGAGGGAAGTTGGTGATTTTGATTCAAGCTCTTAGCTTGAGTAGTTCACAAAGGATGAGAATCTCTCTTGAGGAATTAGGGCTCAAAGAGTAAGGGAGAGATTCTTGTGAAGTGAGAGAGCTTAGAAATGAGAGTTTAATGCTCTTCTCTTTGATTCTCTAAATCTCAATAATGGCAGCCTTGAATGCAAGCATGAAGCTCATCAAGTTTATATAGGAGAGAGAGAAAAGTTCAGCAAAAAAACGTGGCATTAAATGCCCAACGGATCTATTTCTGAAGCTGCTTAATCGGTCTAAGAAGGATCACTGACCGGTTAGTTTTGCAACTAGTCGGTCGGTGAACCTTCTTGGACCGACTAGATGGTTGACAGCAAAGATAGTGAAATCAAGAGATAGAACTAGTCGGTCTAAGAAGAAACACCAACCGACTAGTTTGACAACTAGTCGGTCGGTGAACCTTCTTGGACCGACTAATTGATCAACAGTAAATGAGCTGAATTTCACAAGGAAAACTAGTTGGTCTGAGAAGAGACACCAACCGACTAGTTTTACAACTAGTCGATCGGTGATTCTTCTTTGACCGACTAAATTATCAACAGTGTATAGGCTGAGTTTAACTAGGAGAACTAGTCGGTTCAAGAAGGATTTTCAACCGACTAGATTTTCATCTAGTCGGTTGGTTCTTCTTCTTGAACCAACTAAGATGCATAAGAAGCCGTGAAATGAAGCGATAAGCTTCAAGAAAGTTTCTAATGGCTTCTAAGGCAATCCTAGATCTAAGATATGAGCGTTATGAAGATTGTTAAGTAAGTCCTACTCAAGGCTTAACATTCTATACGATGAAGCTAGAAGACAATAAAATAAACATGACGAACCGTCTTCAAAGCTTCAATCCGAATCCCTTGACTTCATTAATAACTCCTTGAGCTTCAACGAAGCTTCAAGCACACGATCACACACTTTAAGAAGTCTTGGGGCATCGCTTGAGATGTACGAAGTAATTTGGCGACGATCTCCATAACTGCGATCAAAGAGAATTAGTGCACGATATTTATGTTTGTTCATCATCAAAACCAAATCCGGGGAATCAATACTCAACATTCTCCCCCTTTTGGTGATGACAAACCAACATAAATATAAATCAATAATAATGATACAAATGAAATTTACTTACTCCCCCTTCATTGATGACTCGTTAATTCAGTATTAAATAATAAACATAAGCATCAAGCAGACGTGAAAAGTATAAAACATGATCTAATTATTGAAATATAGGATCAGAATCCATTTTTATATCTTCACTACCCCTGAATCTATCATATCAAATTAGATTCACGGTAAATTGCTTTAAATTATCATTTAGCTCAAAGTCATTATTAATTCTCTCCCCATTTGGCATTAGCAAAAAGAGCGGGAGGAGAACAACGACAACAACCATGGGTAAACAAAAAAAATCTAAACAAGCGAGTCGAAGAATACGACAACGGTCCAAATGACACCAAAGAGAAATATCGAAGAATATCAAAGCGTGCCAACGAGACCATAGTCGAAAAATGAAAAGAGAAATCATTAAAACTCAAAATCAAATTCACGTATTGAGTAAAGGAGCATACTCTCCAATATCAACATTTTTAGCAAATTGAGTGCATGGAAAACAATTCTATGTTTTCATACAAACAAAGTTATCTAATCAACATAATCATCGAGCGATGAAGTAAACATCAGAAACATCAGTACAATGTGCACATAGAAACGAATGGCAACACGATGTGTGTGTGTGTGTGTATATATATATATATATATATATATATATATATATATATATATGGATACAACAAAAATTATACATCCAGCCAACAAAAATTATACTTACAGCCAACAGAGAAGTGCACATCGTACAACATCAAATGTCACAATAGACATCACAAAGTATCACAAAACATACAAAAATACATCCACCGATCTATCCTAACCCCACTCTCTCACAACTAGATATATCGTCCAAATGCTCAGTGGAGAGTCCTCCAACGAAGGCTCGGGAGGCGGAGGCAGGATCAACACCAGCAGCAGGCTGTGCAGATGAAGTTGTGGTCTCTGGAACGACTGGAGTGACCATCGAAGGAATGGTGGCGTAGGAGTGCTCTCGGGAGCACGGACAGAAGACCAGAGGGACTGATCGAGATCGTGGATATTATCCACGGAGATATCTGAGGGGAGCAGACCATAGGAGGAGACCGCAAGTAACTGTCCCAAGATCTCTGCCGTGAGGACAATGGGTGTCCCCAAAACAGTGGTATCGATACAGTGCATGTCATCATACTCACCCCGGACTCGATTGGCATAAAAGAGTTTGACGAGTCTAGGGTAGGGATGAGGATTCGCCTTGGGATCGTGGCGAAGGTAATCTAGGATGCCGCTATAAGATAGGAGATCAGCGAGCTGAGGGAAGTCAGAAAATTGAACAAAATGCTCGAGGATCAACGGGCAGTGCTCGATACGGTTGTATGCCACAATACACAATGGGTCATCGCGACAAAGAGAAATATCAAGCACACCCGAAGGCATGGGAGCCTTCCCCTTTGATGGACGAGAGGTAGTGCGAGGAGGAGGAGTAGGAGCCTTCTCGGTAGGCCCAGTCTTCAGGATATAATCCTCGTCGGAGTCAGAGAGAGGTGTGGGAGCACGGAATGGTCCCGGAGTCAAAATCTTCTTGAGCTTAGGCTGGGGCTTGGGTTTCGATGAGGGTTTGGGCTTGGAAGTGGCAGCTCTCTTCTTCTTGAGTGGAGGCGAAGAGGATGAAGGAGAGGTAGGCGACGAGGGGGTCGGATGGGAAGTTTTGGTGCGGCGTTTGGGTTGAGAAGGGTTGGATGGAGGCTCGATGGTCATGGGAGACGGAGCGGTAGGACGGACAGGGATGCGTGTTCTCGCCATAAGATTGAAACGAGATAACAAACAATCGAGCGAAATAGAACGAGATTGAACCCTAATTTGAACGAAATTGAACTAAATCGAACGAGATTGAACGGATACGAACCCTAAAAACTGAGAGAGTGTGATAGGATATACCCTAGGAAGGAGGAGAGGGGCTCGGCGCCGGCTGACGGCGGCCGGAAACTGCGGCGCACGGCGGAGGAAGACGATGAGACGCGGGGTATAGGGTTTTAAGAGAGAGGTTGCACCGATTAGAATGATTTCTAATCGGTGCGGAGGGGGGTTATAATCAATTTACTGAGTCAAAGACCGAAGTGCCCTCGCATATCTAGTCGGTATGAGTTCAAGAGCTGACCGACTAGAATGTGATCTAGTCGGTCGGCAGATGATCTTGGACCGACTAAAATGCAGACAGCAAGTGAGGTCAAAATAAGGGCATGAACTAGTCGGTCTGAGTTCAAAGACTAACCGACTAGAAGTGAAACTAGTCGGTCGGTAAATGAACTGTGACCGACTAAGTGAGTCCAAAAATTTGAAAATGCGAAATTTTGAGTTCTCTCCAAAGAACACTTGGACGAAACATCTAAATACTCTCATACGCTCTTATTCTACCCCATAAATACCAGTAAATCATAAATCCGACGCGTAAATCGATAAACCAATATTAAATCCAGAATATCACAACAAATCTAGCATGAGCATAAAAATATCATTATCATGCAGGATTAGAGAAAATATGAATCCTAAATCTCGGATTCACCCATAATCCCCAATTCTCGACGTAACCGCACAAAGGAATCTTCCTTGAGTGGTTTCGTGAAAATATCGGCGATTTGCTTCTGGGTTTCAACGTACACTAAAATGATGTCCTTTTTAGCAACATGATCATCTAGGAAATGGTGACGGACATCTATGTGTTTGATACGGGAATGGTGTACCGGATTCTTAGAGAGACATATTGCACTTAGGTTGTCCACCATGATAGGGCAAGTATCACAGTTTATACCGAAGTCTTTAAGTGTGTGTCTCATCCAAAGAACCTGTGCACATGCAGCACCGGTGGCAATATATTCCGCCTCGGTGGATGAAAGTGATACGGAATTCTGCTTCTTGGAAAACCAAGAGACAAGAGAATTTCCTATAAAATGGCAAGTTCCACTAGTACTCTTCCTGTCAGATTTGCATCCAGCATAATCTGCATCACTATATGAGATTAACTCATATGTGCTTGACTTTGGATAGAATAATCCGTAGTCAAGTGTGTGACTTAAATAGCGGAAAATACGTTTAACCGCTATTAAGTGTGATTCCTTAGGTTGTGACTGATACCGAGCACAAACACATACGGCGAACATTATATCAGGCCTACTGGCAGTAAGATATAATAAACTACCTGTCATAGCTCGATATAGACGAATGTCTACATCTTTGCCCGCCGTATCTTTATCAAGATATGTAGTAGTGCTCATTGGAGTCTTCTTGCCAGAAGCATTCTCCATTCCAAATCGCTTTAGCATCTCCACAGTGTACTTGGTTTGGTGGATGAAGATTCCATCGTGCATTTGATGAATTTGGAGTCCTAAGAAATATTTGAGCTCACCCATGTGGCCCATCTCAAATTGGTCCTTCATGACATTAGAAAACTCTTCGCAAAGAGTGAAGTTAGTAGCACCGAAAATGATATCATCTACATAAATTTGAACTAAAATAATATCATGATTGGCATACTTAACAAAAAGCGTTGAATCAACCTCACCCATTTTGAAACCCAAATCCAAAAGAAAGTTCTTTATGCGGTCATACCAAGCTCTAGGAGCTTATCTCAAACCATAAAGTGCTTTCTTAAGTTTGAAAATATGATTTGGAAATTTTTCATTTATAAAACCCGGAGGTTGAGAAACATAAACTTTCTCAACGACATCTCCGTTTAAAACGCACTTTTTACGTCCATTTGAAAGAGTTTGAAATCTTTATGGCATGCAAACGATAATAACAACCTAATAGATTCTAATCTAGCTACAGGTGCGAAAGATTCCTCGAAATCTATACCTTCCTCTTGCCTGTAGCCTTGAGCAACTAACCGAGCTTTGTTCCGGACGACGTTTTGGTTCTCGTCGGTCTTATTCTTGAAAATCCACTTCGTTCCTATAACGGTGTGGTTCTTCGAAGGCAATGGAACTAGCTCCCAGACCTCATTCCTCTCAAACTGAATGAGTTCCTCTTCCATGGCTACGATCCAAGAACTATCTTCGCACGCCTCGTTGATATTCTTTGGCTCCACTGAAGAGGCAAAGGCACAATGAGCGAAGAAGTTAACTTGAGATCTTGTCTTAACACTATCTAGTATGTTGCCAATGACTTGCTCAAGGGGATAGTCACGAACTGTATGAAGCCGTTTGGGAACTCCCTGATCACTAGGAACATTCTCAAAAGAATTATCAGTTGGGTTAGTATCAACAGAATCAATAGGATTAGATTTACCAATAGAGTCACAAACTACTTCCATAGAATCATCATCATTGATAATTCTAGGAGGGACAAAATTTTCATTGAATGAAACATGAAGAGATTCCTCGATCGTTGAGGTTCTTTTGTTGTATATCCGGTAGGCTTTGCTACGGGAGGAATATCCAACAAATATCCCATCATCGGATCTTGGATCAAATTTGTCCAAACTACCATACGTGTTTTTGATAAAACATTTTGCACCAAAAACTCTAAAATGTTTAACATGAGACAACCTACCAAACAACAATTCATAACAAGTTTATTTGGTGTCGGGCCTTAAGAGTATCCTATTAAACACATAGCAATCGGTATGTACTGCTTCTACCCAAAGGTGATGGCCGAGTTGGCTATCATCAAGCATCGTGCGAGCACATTCCACTAGCGTCATTCCACTAGCGTCCTATTCTTTCTCTCAACAACACCATTTTGAGGGGGTGCGCGAGGAAAAGAAAATGTGTGAGTAATACCAACTTCATCACAGAAATTTGAGAAAGACTCGTTCTCAAATTCCCCTCCATGATCACTACGAATAGTGGCAATGGTGGTTCCAATGAGATTTTGTATTTTCTTAACAAATACTGTGAAGTGTTCAAAAGCATCATTTTTATTAGTTAAAGAAAATACCCAAGTAAATATAGAAAAGTCATCAACGATGACAAGTCCATATCGAGCATTCCCTAATGAAGCAACTCTAGTTGGCCCAAAAAGATCTAGATGTAAAAGCTCTAGAGGCCGTTTAGAGGATATGCTCTTCTTAGGTTTGAATGACGATTTTGGAAGTTTGCCTCGTTGACACGAGTCACAAAAGCTTTTCTTTTGAAAGGCAAGCTTAGGACATCCTTTTATAGAGTTTAACTTGGATAGTTTGAAAAGTGTTCCAAAGTTCACATGACCAAAACGTCGATGCCATAAGTGTTGTTCACTTGTGTTGGCAATGAGACATTGTTCATGTGATTTTGGAATATCTAATATATATATATATCCTTATGGCATGTGCTAGAGAATAACACACTATTATTATCAATTCTTGAAATATGGCACATACCTTTCGCAAAGCTAACTTTGTAACCATTGTCACAAAGTTGGCTTATTGAGATAAGATTGTGATTTAAGCCTTTAACAAGGTAAACATCACTTATAAGGGGTTTAGAGGGGTTACCAACTTTTCCAACACCGATGATGGTTCCGCTCTCGTTGCCTCCAAAGACCACTCGGTTTCCATTCTCATTGGGCACCACTTCGGATAACAACTAAGCTTTACCCGTCATGTGTTTTGAGCACCCGCTATCAAGTATCCACCCATCCTTGGAGCCAAATTTTGATTTGTTGCTCCTTTTCTTTTTTTGAGTACCTGACGATAAAAAATATCGTATCATGGTACCCAATGTCATTGGGTCCTAAGAGATTAGACCTTTGGAAGCCAAGTCCAATTAGACTTAGACTTCCCAACATAATCATCATTGTGCACAACATTCATGAAATAAGAATTAATATACGCTTGTTTTTCATGCATGCTTGTATCCTTCGGGCCCCAAATAGTGAATATCTTGGGAGCCCTATTCCTATTGGGAGCATGCACATGAGGTTGATTTCTACGTGATGCATGTGGCCTACAAGGAAGTGACCTAGGGTATGCATGATGTGGATAAGCATACGGCACATGATGAAATGGTGGTGGCATCATATGATACGGTGCATGATGGTAATTGTTCATATAGTAATGATGTGGGTGAACATATGCATGTGGAGGAACACGTGCGTAAGTGTGTCTCACTTGCTGTGCACGTGCCCGTGGACGTGGAGCATAAAAATCATCATACGTGTGAACATGTGGGGTAGGATGTGTGTTCCTACGTGGCATAGTATTGGTGTACATAAATGCATGACCCTTCTTTGAAGGTCCACCCAAAGTGTGTTTCTTTCCAAACGGGGGTGTGTACCTAGTGGAAGCACCATTGGTAGATGAACTACACATGTGGTGTTTACTCCCACTAGTTGAGGCTTCGGAAGATGGCCTTACAAAGGTGGTGGAAGATTTGGATGAATCTCCCTTCTTATACCCCAAACCAATGTGATAATTGGCCGGAAGTAAGTCATTTAGGATATTATCCAAATGGTCCTTGCCTTTGTTGAATTTCTCAATTCGGCCTATTGTGGACTCATATTTCTCAGTGAGAGAAAGTATAGTAGCATCCAAAGTGGACACTTGTGTAGTGAGTTCACAAACACGAGACTTGAGATTCTCATTCTCAATACTCAAAGTTGAGTTTCGAGAAATCAAATCCGATATCTCGTGTTCCTCCGAATCCTCAATGTGAACATGCTCAAGTTGAGATTTGAGATTTACAATCTCATTTCTCAAGCCTTCAACAACGGTGTCGTTGTTGATGATGATAGGCTTAGGTGAGGTTTGGAGACTAGTTAGCTCATCTTTAATCTTAGTATATCTATTTACCAATTTAGAATACTTAGACCAAATTTGTTCGTTAGCTAATCTAAGTTCATCCATAGTTGCCTCTTCGCCTTCATCCTCGCTTTCATCTGAAGAGGTCTCTTGATCATGTTTCTCTCTTGACATGAAGCACATGTGTGCTTGTTCCACTTGTTCATCATCTGACTCTCCACTTGAGGAGTCCTCTTCTGAGTCGGTGAATGTGCCGACAAGCCCTTTCTTGTACCCTTTCTTGTACTTTCTTGACTTGTCGTACTTGAGTGCCTTCCACTTCTCCTTGTGTTTGTTGAGAGGACAATCCGCCTTGATGTGTCCTGGCTTATTGCATTTAAAACACAAAGGAGCAGATGCATTAGTGGAACTAAATTTTGATTTATTCTTGAAGTTACCTTTTCAGAAGAATCGGTTGAACTTCTTTGCCATAAGGGCAATGGATTCTATGTCCAACTCGTCTTCTGATTCTTCACCATCGGTAGATGTAGAAGGAGCGGCCTTGAAAGCAATTGCCTTTTTCTTTGGCTCTTCTTGCTTCAAGTACACCTTCATCTTGTCCTGCATCTTGATCTTGATGTCCTTCCGTACCTCATAAGACATTAAAGTACTCAGTAGTTGAACAACAGTATATTTATTCATATCGTTACCTTCCTCGATAGCGTAGGTTCGCTTTTCTTAACTCGAAGGAAGTCTGTCGATGACCTTCGCGACTTTCTCCTTTTGGGTATAGGTCTTCCCAAGGGCTTCTAACTCGTTGGATATGTCCACGAAGCGAGCATAGTACTCCTTCATCTTTTCACCCTGTTCCATGTGAAATAACTCGAATTCTTTGTTATCAACAGTGAGTTTGGAGTCTTTTACCCTACTCGTTCCTTCGTGCAAGATTAGGAGTTGGTTCCAGATTTGATATGCACTCTTACAGGTGCATATCTTGTTGAAGTCTTCAGGCTCCAATGCACATTGTAAGGCAGTCATTGCCTTGGCATTGTTCACCTCCGCGGCGACCTCCACGGTAGTCCACTTCGCGAAGTCTTCTTCAGCGGGCTCGACATACTCCGTTAGCGTGGCTCTCCAAAGTGAAGTGTTCCGGAGGAAGGTTTCCATCCGGCATTTCCAGTACCCATAATTGGCACCGTTGAAGTGAGGAGGCCTAGTTAAGGAGTGTCCTTCCATCACTGAAGAAGCTCCTTCACGATTCTTGAAGGTGATGTAGTCGGAAGGTGGACGAACGGTCTTGTTGTCGTTGGTAGTCATAGCTATGAACTTGGCTCTGATACCAAATGTAATGCCCTGATAGCTACTGCACAAGTACTAGAGGGTGGGTGAATAGTACTTTAAAATAATCAAGAGTATAATTCCTAATTATTGTGCAAACACAACCAACAATGCGGAATAAATATAAACAACAAGAATTAAGAAATGCAAACAGGCGATTTAATGGGTTCGGATCCACCCAAGTCTCCCCGACTTGTTCCCGGTGATCCTACGTCCCAGACCCGGATCCCCTTCGGCTACTTGAGCTAGAATCCTCTAACTCAAGTTTGCACTATGAAATTCTTGTAGAAACTACTACAAGATCAAATCATACAAAGATCGAAATGTGACTCCCACAAACCGGGATCACGATCTTCTCTCACTAACCGAGAGATAAACTGAAATATCTAATGAAAGATGAAATATAAAACACTTACCACAAAACCCTATGCCTTGAGAAAAACTTACTGATTTAGGGCAAGAAGGATTTTGAAGAAGAAGTTAGCACCAAACCCTAGCTCCACCAAGATGAACAGCAATAGATGGCTAGAGGAAAGTTGGTGACTTTGAGTCAAGCTCTTAGCTTGAGTAGTTCACAAAGGATGAGAATCTCTCTTGAGGAATTAGGGCTCAAAGAGTAAGGGAGAGATTCTTGTGAAGTGAGAGATCTTAAAAATGAGAGTTTAATGCTCTTCTCTTTGATTCTCTAAATCTCAATAATGACAGCCTTGAATGCAAGCATGAAGCTCATCAAGTTTATATAGGAGAGAGAGAAGAGTTCAGTTAAAAACGTGGCATTAAATGCCCAACGAATCTATTTTTGAAGCTGCTTAATCGGTCTAAGAAGGATCACTGACCGATTAGTTTTGCAACTAGTCGGTCGATGAACCTTCTTGGACCGACTAGATGGTTGACAGCAAAGATAGTGAAATCAAGAGATAGAACTAGTCGGTCTAAGAAGAAACACCAACCGACTAGTTTGACAACTAGTCGGTCAGTGAACCTTCTTGGACCGACTAATTGATCAACAGTAAATGAGCTAAATTTCACAAGGAAAACTAGTCGGTCTGAGAAGAGACACCAACCGACTAGTTTGACAACTAGTCGATCGGCGATTCTTCTTTGACCGACTAAATTGTCAACAGTGTATAGGCTGAGTTTAACTAGGAGAACTAGTCGGTTCAAGAAGGATTTTCAACCGACTAGATTGTCATCTAGTCGGTTGGTTCTTCTTCTTGAACCAACTAAGATGCATAAGAAGCCGTGAAATGAAGCGATAAGCTTCGGGAAAGTTTCTAATGGCTTCTAAGGCAATCCTAGATCTAAGATATGAGCGTTATGAAGATTGTTAAGTAAGTCCTACTCAAGGCTTAACATTCTATACGATGAAGCTAGAAGACAATAAAATAAACATGACGAACCATCTTCAAAGCTTCAATCCGAATACCTTGACTTCATTAATAACTCCTTGAGCTTCAACGAAGCTTCAGGCACAAGATCACTAAGAAGTCTTTGGGCGTCGCTTGAGATGTACGAAGTAATTTGGCGACGATCTCCATAATTGCGCTCAAAGAGAATTAGTACACGATATTTATGTTTGTTCATCATCAAAACCAAATCCGGGGAATCAATACTCAACAAATATGTCTATTTAAAATATAGTTAAATATGTTGGAAAATAGCTTTTTATATTTTTAGAATTTTTTAAAATTAGGTAAAATATCCAGAATACATGAAAAATACATGCTGACAAAATACGATCAAAAATACATAGTATAATACTCGTATACATGAAAACCAGGTATTACATGAAATGATCTCTGATGAGTATGAAGCTTCAGAGCAAGACATCTGCCCTTCTATTGTTGAGGAAACCACCGCTGCCAAGCCTCAGACCACTAATGCAGCACCTCCCGAAGCTCCGACTCCCATGGCTC
>JAULAV010005323.1:0-12923 GCA_030789695.1 Scilla litardierei
AACCTGTAGTAAGGTCAGGCTGTAGGGTCTCACACCGAGTAGCGTTCATGTCTTAGTAATAGGAAGATTAATTGAGAGAGATTCATATGATGATATTGAATAGTTGATATTCACAAAGCTTATTGTGAAAATTAGTCGTAATAGGAATATGGACTATGTTGCATTTGATGCAACCAAAGATTAAACGTGTCGTAAATTGGTTACAACAAATTTGTAGGAACAAATATATTGGAAAGGGTTATCTGGATGACGGGATCATCTCGGTCTAAACACATGTTCAAACCGCGTCCAAATCGGAGCTCAAATGAGCCCAGAAACGTGAAAACAGTTCAAGGCAAGGTGGGTTAGACCCACTGGGCTAATAAGCCCATCCGTAGAGGAAAACCGGGCGCGGCCCGCTAGCAGCAGTGGGCTCATGCCTGCTGCGACAGCGGGCGCACGCCTGCTGCAAGCGAGCGGGCGGCCTGCCTCTGTTGCCTTGGGCGGGCGCACCCGCAACTTAAGTTAATTTTACGGTTTTTGAAACCTCAAATGACGGCTACGAAAAGTTGATTTTTGCCAGACTTTGGGCAATTTTTTGAGGGTTAAACAAAGTCGAAATTCGTCACCGTTGGTTCCTACGCGTTCACCATTCGAAGCCCTTCGGATTGATAGCTTGTTTGGTGTCTAAAGTTTAATGAGTGAAGAGAATTAATTAGTTGATGTTTGCTTTTATGAAAAGCTCACTAACTTCAAATTAAGCTAAATTAGCTTAATTGAATTTTCTTCGATTTAACTATTGTCCCACATTGCTCGCAACGAAAGGAGTGCCGACTCCCTATATAAATAGGGGTGCACTCCCTTCGTTGAAAGATGCAGCAAGTCCTCGATCGAGTAGCTCCAGACTTTTAGAGCAAGTTCGATCGGCGACTAAACTATTCTCTCTCTATCTCTCTCTTCCTATTCTCCGGAGTAGTCCTAGCAAGACTACGAAGGGGGTTTGGATTCGGATCCAGACGTCTAAGACACGGGTTCTACTCAAGTGAAACTTTCTACCACGTGTGATCGGCTCGGAGGCGAAAGTTGGCTCGGGCGGATCGGTTCGAGGGTGCGAGGCGGCTCAAGCAGATCGAGTCAAGGCGGCTCGACTACGAGGAGCATCAGAAGACGGTGCGGTATATCTTGCCTGCTCCAGGGCCAAGATTCCGGGTATGTGGTTAAGTAATTTTCGTGTAGATTTAATTTTATCGCTTTAGTATAGATCTTTCTTGGGGTGGTCAGATCCACCCCAAGTTAGCAAGTTCGGGCTAGGTTCTGGCTCCCTTAGAGCCTAGCTTAAAAGTTTTGTTTTTGTTTTTCCGCTGCGTTTTAAGCCCCTGTGGTCTGTCCGACTTAGGACGGACACAGATCTGAGCTCTGAGGGTCCGCCAATAATCCAACAGTTCAGCCTTCACCTGTTGGCACACTATGCACTTCGCAACACTCCGTGCGATGCTTCTCTTCATTCCATGCCACTAGTAGTGTCATCGCAAGTCTTGATACATCTTCGTACCTCCTGGATGAATGGAATATGGAGAACTTTGGGCTTCCTTCAATAGATCTTCTTTGACATCTCCAGATGGTATACAGATGCGGTTGTCGAATCTCAAAGATCCATCCTCATGGATCTTGAATTCAGGCCTCTGACCTGCTATCAACATGTCTCTGATCTTTTGCAGCTTCTCATCTTCGGCTTGGGCAGCCTTGATCTTGTTCACCAAATCCGACTGGATCTGAAGGTTGAGTAACGAAGATGTTACTCCAGACAGTATGACATCCATCTCCATGGCTCGAATCTCATGTCGTAGCCTCCATTGCGATGTGAGGGTCATCACCGCAGGGAGACGAATCAATGCATCAGGTGCGACATTGACCTTCCCAGGATGGTACTGAAGGTCAATATCATAATTCGCCATCTGTTCGATCCATCGTCGTTGACGCATGTTGCTCCTTCTGGGTGAACAGGTACTTGAGACTTTTGTGATCGGAAAATATCTTCACATGCTCGCCCACCAAGAAGTGTCTCCAAATCTTCAAGGCAAAGATAACTGCCGCCAACTCAAGGTCATGAGTGGGGTAGTTCTTCTCATGGGTCTTTAGTTGTCTGGATGCATAGGCAACAACTCGGCCATGTTGATGCAACACACACCCAAGTCCTTTGCCAGAAGCGTCACAAAACACTTCGAAACCTGCGGGCCTGTCTGGGAGGACCAGAATCGGGGCCGAAGTCAATCTTCTCTTCAGCTCCTATAATGCATCTTCACAAGCCTTTGACGAAACAAATGTCACGTCATTTCTCGTTAATCGTGTCATAGCTCCCGTGATCTTCGAGAAGACTTGGATGAATCGTCTGTAGTAACCAGCCAGTCCCAAGAAACTTCGAATCTCAGTCACAGTCTTAGGGGCATGCCAGTCTTGGACAGCGACTACCTGCTCGGGATCGACAGATATTCCTGCTCTTGACACGATGTGGCCTAGGAAAGCCACCTTGTCGAGCCAAAACTCACACTTGCTGTATTTGACATACAATTGGTGTTGTCTTAGCGTCTCCAAGACCTTCCTCAGATGTTCTCTATGCTCCTGAGCATTCTTCGAGTAGATGAGGATGTCGTCGATGTAGACAACTACGTACTTGTCCAGATGATTGTACAGAACCTGGTTCATGAGACTCATGATGTCACGCCCCGCTTCCCAAAAATATGGAGGCGAAGCGTGAGAAGGTCCGCTCAGACTTGAAGCTACAAAGCTGCAAGTCCGATAAGCGTCAATCAAATTTAAAACTGCAGGTCCTTGCAACGCGAACGAAACAAAGATAATAATAATGAAATGAGACAAAAGAGATATCTCTGAATATCTATGAAATAAGTTTCAACATCACAGAAAAAGCCACCAGGCTGAAAAGAAAAGAGTCTAAAGGCCCAAACATGGCCAACAAAAGAACGAAGTACAAAGTATAGGTGCCACGCACCAACAACTAACAAAAGGCCTAAAACAAAAGAAAGCTCAACAAAGACTCAAAGAATAGTCACAGGTGTCCACCAAATCCTCCTGTGCAATCATGGACTCAGACTCAGTGTCAGCAAAACGCCACGTACTCAGCAACGGTCTCTGGCTCAGGGTCTAACATGTGACACCCAAAAGAGCAAGGGGCACATGTCAGCAAGTCTACAAGAGACTTGTGCAAGGAAACTGAAAGTATGCAAAAGTAAAGCAACCTAGCAGTTCTAGCATGAATGCGATGACATGGCAGTTAGAGTATGAATGCAACAGGTAAAGTAAAGTACAGTAAAGTACGAGCATGGCATTTAAACATGGCATGGATGGCAAGTATTTCATGAATCATTCACAAGACAAGTACAAGACAAGGAAAGTAAGCACCTCGTGCACAGAGATTCCGTCTTTTGGCTAGAGGGCTGATCAGGCCACTCCTAAGCTCAAGTAACCGTTTATCCCTACCCCTCCACGTGTATCGAGCCAGGGCCTTACCCCCGAACGGGAATGCTCGCTTCTGGAACACGAGCCAGGAAGTGTTTTATTTTGTTGGTCTAGGGGTGCACCTAGCCAGACAAGGAAACCAGGCATTGGCTTTTGACCAACACATGAGGCACGTTCCCCGGAAGTAGTATTCAAGGAGTACAAATATTGTAGCGTGTGCTACGAATGCAACAATCAACTGGGATGACATGTAAGATGCAATGCATGGCAGTTAAAAGTGCGTACAGATAAGGAAAGTAAACGTTACAGTTTAGTATGCATGATCAACAAGTTTAAAGAGTTGGATCTAGCTTCGTTGACAAGCTAGATCAATTAGGTGACGGATCTAGTTTCGTTGTCAAACTAGATCAAGTAGGCGTCTAGCCAGCTATCATTTCACTGACTAGTCTCTTTTACGCTGGAAACAAGGAAGTGGCCTAAAAACATGGCCCTACACAAGAGTTGGCAAGTTTCACTTGCCTGCAAGTACAACGTCTGAGCACACCGTCCAATGAGTCCAAAAATCACAATTATCCTACGTGCACAAGTCCACCGGCCTAAAGTCCATATTATTAATCTTGATTAGTGAATTTAAAACATTTAAAATACTTTAAAAATACTGATTTTAGTCTTGATTAGCATGCAATTGGGTTTGGGGTCCTAGGGGTGCAAAGCGTTACCTCAACACGACGCGAAAGCTACACCGGCGTCGGGTAGCGACGCCGGGGGTTGGAATAAGAGAACGCGCTCCAAGTCCAGATTCCAAATTAGTTTCCTCGCTGGAAAGTTCAGAGCATCAACCGGAGCAACGGTTCCAGATTCCAAAGCTAGCACGTGCGACGACGGCTACGACGTGTCGCAACGTCGTACACGACGAATCGTCGGAGAGAAAACACCTAGGTGGGGCCCACAGCAGTCCTAGGGGCCTTTGGGGAACCCACAATACCTCTGGAGAACTTGGGGGGCCCACGGTGGCAAGTGGTGCGACGGGTGCGGGGTTGCGACGTTTGCTCTCGGTCGTACACAGCCAAATGCGGGGGGCTCCATCGGTCGGTGCGGGGGAACGGGCTTGTGCAACGCTTGGGGTGTGCAGCAGTGCAGGGGAGCGCTTGGTTCTCTCGGTCGGAGCGGGGGAGGACATCGGTCGGGCGCCTTGGATGCGGGGAGCGCAGCGCTGTAACGTTGCAATGTTGCAACGCGAGGCGATGCGGGCGCTTTTGTCGGTCGGGCACGGTGCGATGCGGGGCGACGGAGCGGCTAGCGTTGCGGGGCTTGGTGCGGAGCGGGGATGCGGTTGTGCGGAGCGGGTCTCTCGGTCTGACCGAGGGACCCTCTCGGTCGGTGCGGTCGAACGGAGTGGGCGGCAGCAGCAGGTGCAGAGCGATGTTGGTGCGGAGCGGGCGACCGGTCTGAGCGGGGGAACGGAGCTGATTCCGTCGGTCGTGCGGCAGCTGCTTGTCGCAACGTTGCGACGATTCGTCGCAATGTCAAATTTGGGTTTTGGAAGTGGCTATGGTTATTTTCTTGCGAAAATAGGTCTTCCTAGAGGTTGTTTATATAGTGTAGATGGGTTGACTAGGTCTAGGGCTAATCCTAATGAGATTAGGAGTTTAAAATAATTTAAAATTTGAAATCCAACTTCTCCAACTCACCCAAGGATTTGACTTGGTCCAAATGAGCTGGAAATTGACTCAAAAATTCTTTAAAACGTTTTAAACTCAAATAAATTTTCTTTGGCCGAATTTATTATAAAAATTAATTATTAAAAATATTTTAAAGCTTGCTAAAAATATAAAAGTGGTCAAATAAACTCCAAAAATTATAAAATAAATATCGGGGTGATCGTGTTGACGAAAGTAAGCTAACTAAGAAGACGGATCTCAATTTCGACATCGGACAGCGAAACTAAAAATAGAAACGTCTCCCGTCATAAGTGAAAATCGCCACGTCTCATTGAGTAAGATTAAATTGTGGGAAAACGACTCGAGAAACGTCGTTCCAAAATAGTGCCACTATTTAATACTCTCAGAGACGTTCACAACGGCATATCACACGAAAGTGTTCACAAACAAACAAGGTCCAAAACAAACACGTGCACGGTCAAAAGCACGTGCACGAACAACGTACAACGAGAAGTGGTCGTTACATCCTCCCCACCTTAGAATAAAGTCCGTCCTCGGACTTTCTAATATAGCTAGTCACTCTAGTAACTACCCCAATCAAGTCACTTTATACTTCAAACTAGGTATAGTCATTACAGGTGCTCATATACGCACTAGGTAGTCAAACATTAACACTACCAACACGTATATATATACATTCACATACGTCATATACTTATGCCTATTATAGTCAGTCAATTTCATACATGTATTTCATTCATGTATATGAACATACATCCCTTATGTAACTACTACTCACAAAACAATAGTTCAGATACTCATATAAGTAGGATCTCATACTAGCAAATACAATCATTGCTCTACGTATAGATGGCTACCTGTACACAAACATCAAGGGCATACTACCCTCTAATATTCCCTAGTATACATCCAACACATCCACTCATGTAGTCACACCATACTATATATATACATTCACCACTACTATAGTTTCACAATATATAGTCATTCAAAGGCATGCAAATAGTTCACCATATCTTCACATCACATACGGTCCTATAACTGTATTTACGACACGCCACATATATCATAGTCACCAATAACTACAACTAAGCACATACTTACCCGTGCATGGTGCACACCCATGCATGCTAACATTTCATTTACATACACCAATCATACCATCATATATCCAGTACATCTACACACCTAGTTTAGCTAGCACACATACGTTCACACAGGCAAGTCCTTAGTAAATAGCTATACCTCAAGACCAACACCTATAACTATATACTGGTGTAGCGACCCACAAACACTTCTATCACTATACATACATCAAACATTGCTATATACAAGCTACAAACATACATTCAATATACTTAGAGTATACCCACTCAAGCCTGAGTGAGACTCAGTACCCATATCAGAATATTCTATATACGTAACACGACATTCATACCTATACCAATACCACTCCAATATTTATACGTCTACCAATACTACCATATACATACCATAAGTCAATCACACTTAATATTTAGTCAGATAACACCCACATGGTTAAATCAATTTATATACCATAATAATAACATTACAGACATTAGCACTCACATATTTATAATACCCTCCCTAGTACAAACATTCACCGTATAGTCACACATAAGTAATGTATATATTCACACCATAGCCTACTACCTATATTTAGTATACAACACATCCACACATACATAATTAAGATGTGCAATAGTCGTGTATACCTCACGGTATGCACGCATGCAACATCCCGTAAAAGCAAGCAATACCAATCAAAATTATAATCCTACTACCATATGTATATCACCTATATACTCATGCAACGAAACATAACTACTTACATATAAGCACATTTCATATCCACGTACGAGCACATACTCACACATACTAACATATGGGTCACTCAATAGGCCTGCTTACTTAACTATACGTACGCTTATTATTATCACTCCTAACATACACATGGCTTTACCAATCATTTTATTTCAACCATCACAAGTATCTCTAGCTACATACGCCCCATTAGATATTCCAACGCTAACTCTTATATACACAGGCATCCCTAGTATGGTACAGCTATCCTCATACAAATCACAAACAACTTCATAATATTACGAATAACTCCGAATATATATATATATATATATATATCACACAATAGGCAAGCATCACTACACTATGGGTGGTATACTCATTCAAGCCCACGTACACAACTTAGGTACATGCACAACGACTACCTCACAAGGTCCAAGGCCTACTAACAACTTAGAGTTGACACAGACATTGACGGGCACTAAAGTCTAAGCAACAGGGGGGGTCGAGGTCGAAAGCGTGACGAGGGAAAGATCGATAAGCACGAGTTCAGATAGGACGAATACAAGGGAACAGCTTGGTTAGGGAAAACTGTGATTTACTGGTGAATGTTTAGGTAGGGGAAAGGGAGATGTAGTGATGCTTAAATAGGATACAGAAAAGAAAATAGGGTAAATAGCATAAGCTAAAATACGCGGCGTTTGAAAACTGTTGTACTTCAAAAAAATTGGAATTCCTCATCTGTATAAAATATTTGAAGATCGATAAAGCGAGTTGAAATAAGTTTGAGTCGAATATTCATAATAGGAGAAAATGGTCCATTGATCTATATAAAATCATTATTAAAAGGAAGTAAAACCATTTACACGAATATTAAGGACGAGGTTTTAGAAATCTTATACATTAGTAATTTAATATAATGTTGTCAAAAAGTTTTGGAAAGTCAAAGAATGAAATCAAGTAACGGAAGAATTTAAACTCATGTTAAATGCTTTCAAAACTCTAGGCTATGGAAAATTTAAAATGATCAATTTGAAACTACTTTTAGGGAACCAGGGTTTGCCAAAAATGAAAAACCGATTTACACAAGGTTCTTAATATACGAGCACAACAAGTCTGGTACGGATATAAAAATAATTGAAAGTATGTATGGTGCACGGAAAGATAATATTAACTTAGTAGTAGAACTATCGAAATCGAATAGCAAGTCTTTAAAATCAAATCATGGAGGGTCTAAATCAGAAAGTGGTTATGAAAATAGTAATTTTGCAAAAATTCTGAAATAGCGAGAACGACGAGCAAAAACCAACTTGCTGAAAGCTGAAACTCCATGTGCCTTGAAAGTATATGAATGGCATAAATCAGGAGGGAAAATTACAAGTTGGATAAAAGTACGATTCAGAATAAAATTAATATATGAAGGGACGACGCATTTGCATAAGTACGAAAAACATAGGCTGGGAAAATACTATAAGCTGGTATTCAAAAATTCCGACAAACGTTTTAAAAATTTAAATCAATGAAGGAGTATGAAGTATAAGTATATTAAAATTTTGAACAAAGTTAAACTTAGTGGAAGAGGAGATTGAAAAAAATACTTTCAGAAGGTTCAAGTTTTGCAGTGGAGATGTTTGAAAATTGACGACGATCGTCATGAGGCGATCTCGTGAATCGAGGCAAGGAAATTGGTCGGATGATCAGAACATACATACACCTAGGATATGAATCTGAAGGATCTACGGGGAAACTCCTACGGTCGACCAACTAAAGATGAAGAACTAAGCACTAAGACTTTCTAAGGAGCTAGACGGAAACGAAATGCGTTCAGCGTGGTCCGGAATCGATGAACCCAAGCGAACGACTAAAGGAAATTCTAGAAGTCTAATATGGTCAGAGGTAGACGAGGACCACTAGGGTAACTCCTACGACGATTAAATCAATTGCTAAAAGGGAGTCTAACTACAATCAGGGCCTCTAACTAGCAAGCACAGACGTCTAACTAAGCCTTCTTATCACCTAGTGTCCTAAGAAAACAACTTGACTCAGGGCTTCTGACTCGGATGTTGCAATTTATTTAATGGACATTCCGTTATTATCGTTGGTTCGTTAATTCGTAATTGCAAGACTGACCTGCATGGGCCACCAACAAAACCTGTCACGCCCCGCTTCCCAAAAATATGGAGGCGAAGCGTGAGAAGGTCCGCTCAGACTTGAAGCTGCAAAGCTGCAAGTCCGATAAGCGTCAATCAAATTCAAAACTGCAGGTCCTTGCAACGCGAACGAAACAAAGATAATAATAATGAAATGAGACAAAAGAGATATCTCTGAATATCCATGAAATAAGTGTCAACATCACAGAAAAAGCCACCAGGCTGAAAAGAAAAGAGTCTAAAGGCCCAAACATGGCCAACAAAAGAACGAAGTACAAAGCAAGGTGACACGCACCGACAACTAACAACAAACCTAAAACAAAAGAAAGCTCGGCAAAGTCACCAAGAAAGATCACTGACATCCACAAAACTCCTCCTAGGCAGACATGGACTCAGGCTCAGCGTCAGCAACTCATCACGTACACAGCAACGGTCTCTGGCTCAGGTCTAACATGTGACACCCAAAAGAGCAAGGGGCACATGTCAGCAAGTCTACAAGAGACTTGTGCAAGGAAACTGAAAGTATGCAAAAGTAAAGCAACCTAGCAGTTCTAGCATGAATGCGATGACATGGCAGTTAAAGTATGAGTGCAACAGGTAAAGTAAAGTAAAGTACGAGCATGGCATTTAAACATGGCATGGATGACAAGTATTTCATGAATCATTCAAAGACAAGTACAAGACAAGGAAAGTAAGCACCTCGTGCACAGAGATTCCGTCTTTTGGCTAGAGGGCTGATCAGGCCACTCCTAAGCTCAGGTGACCGTTTATCCCTACCCCTCCACGTGTATCGGGCATTGGTTTTCAACCAACACATGAGGCCCGCTTCTGGATCACGAGCCAGGAAGTGTTTTAACATGATGGCCTAGGGGTGCACCTAGCCGGAAACACGGAAACACGGATTGACCAACACATGAGGCACGTTCCCCGGAAGTAGTATTCGTATTGTAGCGTGTGCTACGAATGCAACAATCAACTGGGATGACATGTAAGATGCAATGCATGTCAGTTAAAAGTGCGTACAGATAAGGAAAGTAAACGTGACAGATACAAATGCATGTACAAGTTTAAAGGGTTGGATCTAGCTTCGTTGTCAAACTAGATCAATTTAGGTGACGGATCTAGTTTCGTTGTCAAACTAGATCAAGTAGGCGTCTAGCCAGCTATCATTTCACTGACCAGTCTCTTTTACGCTAGGAACAAGGAAGTGGCCTAAAAACATGGCCCTACACAAGAGTTGGCAAGTTTCACTTGCCTGCAAGTACAACGTCTGAGCACACCGTCCAATGAGTCCAAAAATCACAATTATCCTACGTGCACAAGTCCACCGGCCTAAAGTCCATATTATTAATCTTGATTAGTGAATTTAAAACATTTAAAATACTTTAAAAATACTGATTTTAGTCTTGATTAGCATGCAATTGGGTTTGGGGTCCTAGGGGTGCAAAGCGTTACCTCAACACGACGCGAAAGCTACACCGGCGTCGGGTAGCGACGCCGGGGGTTGGAATAAGAGAACGCGCTCCAAGTCCAGATTCCAAATTAGTTTCCTCGCTGGAAAGTTCAGAGCATCAACCGGAACAACGGTTCCAGATTCCAAAGCTAGCACGTGCGACGACAGCTACGACGTGTCGCAACGTCGTACACGGCGAATCGTCGGAGAGAAAACACCTAGGTGGGGCCCACAGCAGTCCTAGGAGCCTTTGGGGAACCCACAATACCTCTGGAGAACTTGGGGGGCCCACGGTGGCAAGTGGTGCGACGGGTGCGGGGTTGCAACGTTTGCTCTCGGTCGTACACAGCCAAATGCGGGGGGCTCCATCGGTCGGTGCGGGGGAACGGGCTTGTGCAACGCTTGGGGTGTGCAGCAGTGCGGGGGAGCGCTTGGTTCTCTCGGTCGGAGCGGGGGAGGCCATCGGTCGGGCGCCTTGGATGCGGGGAGCGCAGCGCTGCAACGTTGCAATGTTGCAACGCGGGGCGATGCGGGCGCTTTTGTCAGTCGGGCACGGTGCGATGCGGGGCGACGGAGCGGCTAGCGTTGCGGGGCTTGGTGCGGAGCGGGGATGCGGTTGTGCGGAGCGGGTCTCTCGGTCTAACCGAGGGACCCTCTCGGTCGGTGCGGTCGAACGGAGTGGGCGGCAGCAGCGGGTGCAAAGCGATGTTGGTGCGGAGCGGGCGACCGATCTGAGCGGGGGAACGGAGCTGATTCCGTCGGTCGTGCGGCAGTTGCTTGTCGCAACGTTGCGACGATTCGTCGCAACGTCAAATTTGGGTTTTGGAAGTTGCTATGGTTATTTTCTTGCAAAAATAGGTCTTCCTAGAGGTTGTTTATATAGTGTAGATGGGTTGACTAGGTCTAGGGCTAATCCTAATGAGATTAGGAGTTTAAAATAATTTAAAATTTGAAATCCAACTTCTCCAACTCACCCAAGGATTTGACTTGGTCCAAATGAGCTGGAAATTGGCTCAAAAATTCTTTAAAACGTTTTAAACTCAAATAAATTTTCTTTGGCCGAATTTATTATAAAAATTAATTATTAAAAATATTTTAAAGCTTGCTAAAAATATAAAAGTGGTCAAATAAACTCCAAAAATTATAAAATAAATATCGGGGTGATTGTGTTGAAGAAAGTGAGCTAACTAAGAAGACGGATCTCAATTTCGACATCGGACGACGAAACTAAAAATAGAAACGTCTCCCGTCAAAAGTGAAAATCGCCACGTCTCATTGAGTAAGATTAAATTGTGGGAAAACGACTCGAGAAACGTCGTTCCAAAATAGTGCCACTATTTAATACTCTCAGAGACGTTCACAACGGCATATCACACGAAAGTGTTCACAAACAAACAAGGTCCAAAACAAACACGTGCACGGTCAAAAGCACGTGCACGAACAACGTACAACGAGAAGTGGTCGTTACACATGAATACAGCAGGTGCATTAGTCACACCAAATGGCATCACCAAGAATTCGTAGTGTCCATATCTGGTCCGGAAGGCAGGCTTGTGGACGTCCTCCTTCTTCACCTTCACTTGATGATATCCGGTCTTCTGGTCCAACTTCGAATACACGCTCGATCCTCCAAGCTGGTCGAAAAGATCATCGATGCGAGGCAGGGGATACTTGTTCTTCACCGTCAACTTGTTTAGCTCTCGTAGTCGACGCACATGCGCTGTGATCCGTTCTTCTTCTTCACAAGCAGCACATAGGCACCCCATGCGGATACACTGGGTCGTATCCATCCCTTTTGTATGAGATCATCCAGCTGAGCTCGAATTTCTTCAAGCTCAGGTGGTGCCATGTGATAAGGTCCCTTGGATATCGGTTGTGCACCGGGTATAAGATCAATGGTAAATTCAAGGCCGTAATCCGGAGGCAAACCTAAGAGTTCGTCCGGAAATACGTCTAAGAATTCTCGCACTACTTCTGGTTTCTCTTGCTCGACTTCTGTTGTAGTCACAACTGCTTCTGAAAGTCTGACTTGAAACTTCACTGGTCCTTCCGATCGGCTTCCGCTGTAGAATTCAAATTTAGGATGTTTGGGTATTTCGAATTCTACCCTCCTTTGACGACAGTTAATGGTGGCATGAAATGTCCCTAACCAATCCATTCCAAGAACAACATCGAAATTTGGCATCTCTATCAATATGAAGTCGGCGAAAAGGTCTCGTCCACGAATCACTATGGAACAGTGAAGGCTCCGCTAGTTATTGGTAGGGAACCGCCAGCGGTTTCAACCTTCCAACGAGAAGTCATAGGTTCAACAGGGACTGCATGTGTGTTGACAAATCGACTCGTCAAGAAGCAATGTGT